>JAULBU010040017.1:0-14674 GCA_032358235.1 Odonthalia washingtoniensis | reverse complement strand
ATGGATGGTGACGGATTCATGCCAGTGAAGGCAGTAATAGGGGCCATATTGCCACGTTGAGGAGACGGGGTGTTGTTGAGTGCGCTCTGAACCAAAGGCAAAAGATCCGGCTATTATTCAGGGCGGATACGCATTTCGGATGTAACTGAACGAAAAACTCACAGGAGTTCTTTTCCAAGTCGCTCAACTACTCCGTTGCTCCAGGGGAGGAGGGAAGTGTGAAATGATGCGGTACTTTTAAAGCTCTTCCAACTAGTTGACTTTTTTCATTTTTAATATGTGTAGGTCCATCCAACATCAAAGAATTTGAAACACCAAAGGCTACCGACTAGTCAATAAATGCTCTCACAGCATTTTCGGCCGAAGTATCTGAAAATGCGAAAAACCATTTGTAATTCGAATGATCATCTCGAAGCATCAAGACATATTTTTTGCCAGTTTTACTAGGTGAAATCTCGATGTAGTCGAACTGTAGAAGGTCATTCGAAGATGTGCCATGGAAGGACGAACCGGAGGGACGTAGAACCTTCCCACCACAGTTGTAGATAGACAGGGGATACAAGCTCGAACGAAGGTCCGGACGTCATGCGGTACTGTAGACCAAATGAAACATTTTTGAACTGCAGATTCCGTCGATTTTAACCCCCGATGTCCATTTGGAACAGTATGTGCAATGACACATAGACGGAGCTGTTAAAAATCTGAATCGTCTGGAATCCAAATAGCGTGGGTTGAATTTTTCCACAGTCCCATATTAAAGATAAGATTAAGGGGACGAGTATAGTTGAATGTCTGTTGTCCAGATGTTATCTCCTTGAGTGTGGGCCAATCAAAATCTGTTGCTGAGGCTGAAGGTAGAACCAGTATATTAATAGACGTCGAATGACAGATGGTGCATACCATCAGCCCAGTAGGTGAGCCCATACGTTTTCCACCCCTTTCATAAGGACACACGTGTAATTACATGTACTCAGACGCACGGCCCAACGGAGGACTTTTTGTAGGGATGTTCGTGACAGGTCGGGACAACGGCTAAGGGATCAAATAGAAATATCAGTTTTTGATGGTCCGTTAAAAGGTCGAATCCATCAGTTGTTGCCAGGAGCCAATGAATCCTGCCCACAGTAGCCATAATTGCATAAGTCTCCTTTTCGAGCGTTGACCACCCAAGTTGGGACCCTGAAAAATGACCAGACAGAAAACCGAGTGGTTCATGGCGTTAATCGATATAAAGATTGGTTTAATCTTCTAGTGGAACTTGGGTTACGATACCTGACCATAAAACATCAGAAGCGTCAGTGTAAACACATAGTCGTTTGCTGGACACATGGTGCACCAAAGTCACTTGGCGTTCGAGAGCTTGCTTACAGTTGTCAAATGCCTTTTGTTCTGCTGAACCCCAACCAACAGACGACAGGGGGACACGGACGTCAGCGCGAGCTGTGCGTTTTCCGACATGCGTGTAAACCCTTCCAAGAAAGGCAGAGAGCGGATGAATAAGGTGCAAAAAGTTTGGAATTGCATTCCTCATCCACTGCATTGCACAAACAAACTTTTGTAGTTGAGAACCAGTGGCAGGCGGTTCCATGAGGCGAATACCATCAATGCGACGCGGATCGAATCGAATTCCCTCAGATGATATTATTCGTCCACACCAGCGAATACTCTTGGAAAGAAGGATGCATTTACTAGGATGAAATTAGAAGTTGTTTTCCTTACATGTTTCGAAAAATTGACGAATTCGGATTAGAAGACCAGAAACAGAATATGTATGTCCCAGAACATGGTCAAGCCAGCATAGCAGTTGGCGACGCAGTTCAGGTGTATGTTTCGAATTTAGGCTGGATTG
The DNA here is from genome assembly GCA_032358235.1 of Odonthalia washingtoniensis. Taxonomy (NCBI): domain Eukaryota; phylum Rhodophyta; class Florideophyceae; order Ceramiales; family Rhodomelaceae; genus Odonthalia; species Odonthalia washingtoniensis. Next base: position 12,825 of record JAULBU010040017.1, on the reverse strand, counting down.
TAGGTACAAACAGCGTTTGTTGTGCCATGAAGAAAACGTGTTGGAGAAAAAATGCCATCAGGTGTGAGACATGATTGACATGCTTGTGATGATTGGTCGAGGAATAACTGCCAATATCCGTGGCTGAGATCAAAAGTACAGTATTATGAAGATCCAGATAGCTTCTGTAATTCCTGTTCAATAATTGACATAGGAAATTGATGTCTGATTGTAGAGCGAAATCCAGGACGGAGGTCTACTGTGAAACGGAATTTCGCGGGGCCAGGTTTCGGAACCAGAAGTTTTGCTGATGCCCAAGGGGAGGTAGGGTTAGGATATACCATCCCAGTCTTGACTATGTTTGTCACCACATTCGCCAAGAATTCCTTTTGTTCGTGGGAGTAATTTCGTAGTCGCACACGAACAGGTGTGGCATCCGTGACCAGATCAATCTTCAGCGGAATGATATATGCTGGAGGGCCTGACGAAAAACATGTTCGAAATATGTCTATATGGTTGAAAATGATTCTGTTGAGTGCTGGAAGTTCTTCTGGGAATTCATTGTCCGTGGCAGACTGAATCAATTTCTCTATTTTGTTAACTACTTCGTCGTGTTGACCTGAATCGATTGGGTCAAGAAAGCATTTGTCAGGGAATGGATCTTCTCCATTTCTAACATCATAGTAGTTAATACGTGGAATACCGTCGTCCACAAAGCTTTTAGAAATCTCTCCAGTGTTAGAAACATGGTTGGGTCTGCAGATCATGAGGCGACTGACTTGACCATCGCCTATACTAGCAGAAGACCTTGGTATCAAAGAGCAGTCGGCACCATCTAAAAAATCTGGTCTCTCTTCAAATAGTGTCTTGGTGTCCACGCCTAGGTGTTGGAGTACCAGTAGTCCTATTAGCATTTCTTCAGCTGCGAGATCCGCACCGCGACTAAAAATGTTGCATTTGTTAGTGCCAATGGTCCGGCAGCGAGACGTAAAACGGTACATGGTGGTATCCATTATCAAGAAAATGTAAATGTAAGAGATTTTTCACCATTTTTAGTGCTACCTGTAAACTTACGGTTGGAATATTTGTAAATTTTCCAATGCCATCAATGACCGCTCGTTCTTCAAATTTTGTAGATACGATTGATTCATCACTGCAATCATTTGTGCTACCATTAGTTGTCAATGACTCAGTGCCATCAGTGACTGTGACAGGAACCGATGTTGATAAAGTTTGATCTAACGCCGTCTGTAAGCGACCTGCTGAATTCAATACAGCAGGTACGAAGTTCGTACCGTCAGAGCTTGGCTTAAAATTTGCACCAGGCCTAGAGGATAATTGTCCTCGAGTCGATTTGGACGGACCAGTATTAGCTTTATCATCTGTGCAGTCCTTGAAAAGTGCTCTTTTCGCCTCATCCGTATAGGATTCACAATCTTTGAGGTAATGAAGAAATCCTTTAGAGTTGTGTGGACCATAGAGACAAATAGGAACTTGTCTGTGAGATTTATGACTAGCTATTGTTTTGCTATCTCCACTGTCCGAATTGATTTCTCCATTACCACTAGGATTCTTACGGTGGTTTGTAGATGAGCCATCTGATGTTTGTCGATTTCCATTATCAACTAGTTGGAAAGCCTCCGATAGTTTAACGGCGTGCTTCATGAATCCCATGAAATCTTTTCGAAGAACATGGTGCGGGAAATCGAGATGAGATTCAAGTCTTATTTTTAGTGAGACAGGATGTATTGGAGATAAGACGTGAGACAAGGAAACATTTTGGATTTATTCAACGATCCACGACAATCTTTGCCAGCGTAAAAGTGCGTGGCACGTCTAGAAAAGATTTTCTATTCGTGATTTCGCGTTGGAGTCTTGCATATTTGTACATAGTTCCTTGTGTATAATTTCATCTAGAGCTTCAAGTGTGATGATTTACTTAGATTTTTGTGCCATTTATGCAAGGTAGGATCTTAAATTAGCATCATATAGCTCCTCGTATGTTGATATTCCTTTAATGAAACGTAAGGCGATTAATGACTAAAGCCATTAATCGTTACACAAAATTTTAGGTTCACCGTTGTGACGGGATCAGTTGAAAGAACGTCTTTAGAGACTAGTTGTTCAGCAAGATGTTTTATTTCCTTTGTATACTGGTCGTATGCTCTCATAAATACACGAATAGACGGTGTGTCTCCCGTGATGAGATATGGATGATCAATAGTTACCGTAAAATATTTCAAGCCCTGCGCGGGCGTATTCGAAAAAATGGACGGTGAGGAGGTGTCCGAACTCATTATCAATGTCGGTGATACAGTCGGAAAACAGAACAAATAAATCGGATAGGGGTAGTGATCACTGTAACAAAATACGGTTACGAATTGTTTTACTGTTGCTTGTTTCAAAGAGGAGTAGAAGAGAATTGGTGGAAAAGGCCCTTTTTGTAGGAAAGGCGACAACACCAAATTGTAAGTCCCAAAGATCCATTTTAAATTGAAGTCTAATTTGGGGGTCTCTCAAAATAGTAAACACAAAATATTAGGACACCTAATTATAGTTCTTCTGTATGCAACTATAGCTTGAATCACTAATTTTTAAACCATCTTACAGTATCGGCTCAATTGTATTCATTTACGAATGTACAATTAATGTAGTTCGTTACAACATGTAGTACAGAACCGGCATGAAATGTAAATTATTCGGAGTACCTGGTGGTAGGATTATCAGTAATACTCTGAAATTTTCAATTGATTGTAGATTGCTAAAAGCATTATTATCTTCAGAGTTGAACACAGTGCAGGGACGGGTTGTATTTTTCAGAATAGAAGGGGAAGAAGTATTAGAAGGCACAAAAACAAAAGCACAGCTGTAGCAACAATAGTGACAGTGGTCACCGTAGTAACGGAAATGATGAAGTTTCTCTCCATGGGGGAGGTAGCAGAGATGAAGAAGGCATGGATGGTGTCGATCAGATTGGTAATGACCAGTCCGTTCCGTTGTGCGAATATTCTGAATTTGTTGAAGAAGGGACAAAAATAAATTGGTAGTTCCGACACTGGATGGCACAGGCTAGAAGAGATTGGATATTATTATTGGAAAATCGTTACTTTCCTATCGGAAATAGGACGAGGGCTGTGATAACCGATGAAGATATTCCTGAATTAGTTGAGTTTGTTTTAAATGAATAGAATATCCAAAATTTTTCTTGGGGTGTGAATAGAATTCGTGTGGATGGAAAGTGGGACAACTTCCCGTCAGTCCTCAGTAAAGGAACCATCTAGCACTTTGGAGGAAGTACCTTCTGTACGACAACGATGATAATATATCAACTAAGTACGGGCGGTATCTGTTTTATAAAATTGTGAAACGATTTACAAAAGGAGCGGTTTCACGGAAGTCCTCTGTCTACTATGTTCTTTTCACGCTTGTCTATGACAACATGTCAAACATGGAACAGATAGTGAAGGGATAGGTGTGCAACCCTGGGACAAAGAAGTTGTTGTTATGACAGCTTGAGGAAATTGCAGAATTCTCGAAGTTTAAATACCTGTCCCATGTAGAAATGGATACGGGTATTATATATAACACGGAGAGAGAGCAGGGAGAGAGTGCATTATGAGACGGGTCAGAAACATTATGACTGTCTGAAGACGGACAACTAGCCGAAAGGTAAGAAGTGCATGAAGCCATTTCAGGAATTAGAAAACATAAAAGAAGGCGTTAAATAAATATAAATTTCAATTGAGAAAGCCAGTGAAGAGGGTAAAGATAAAATACGGACTTTTATGGGACATTGTATACGTGCTCAAAATCAGGATAAACATATCTCTGAAATAGATAAAATTGTAGGGAAAGCACCAGCGGGCGCGTAGTAGTATTGCTGATGACTTATAAGATGCAGCTCTAGCCCATCCGGTTCAGGGAAAGCAGCACTGAATTCTACGGAAAGAGGGGCCCATTTACGTACGGGAAGATGGACCTTTCTTTCCGTATATATTGCGGCTCTATGTCATGACATGCTGGCATGTCATGACATGGAACCGTAATATATCATCTAAAGGAATGTGGACTGTCTGAAGAAAAATCGGGAGGAGATTGACTCAATGTTCTTTTCGTTGATCACATCTTGGAAGAAGATACAGCACAGGATGCTATTGCAGTATGCACTATTTTCAATGCAGTGTTGTATCGTGTGAGGACAGAATTCGAAATGTTTCAAATGATGTGGGTGATATCTTATAACGGTCCGTTTTCTATAGCAAAAATGACATCTGTTCTCATGCCCATAATTGCATGTCATCATGGTCTTCATATGGAAGGTGCTATTTATCTAGAGTTGCAAAATAGGAAAAGTTCCATTGATTCCCATTTTGTCATTGCAAAGCGACATGTTACTTATTATTTTAATGAAACACAATTGTCAGTTATTGAAAGATGTAATGTAATATCGGCATTATTACATGATGGTGGGATATCTGGAAGTTGGGTTGAACATCTGTTGCTTTGGAGGGTAGGACTTGCAAGTACTTCATGGCGGAATGCACCCTTGCTACAAAGCCAGTGCAGTTCAGTTCTCCTACAAAAAGGCCAAGTGAGGCTCGGTACGGGAACGTGGGGGTGCAGAAATTGTTGATGATGACATTTGAAAATTCGGGGGGGCGGGTGGGCCTTTACTTGACTGAAAAGTGCATGAGTAAGAAATTGACAAAAGGGGAAGTCCGTAAAATTCTAATTGAATAAAATGTTCTCGATGAAATGGTAATCAGTAATACGGTATTTTTTAAAAAAGACGGAGGAGGTACGAATATTCTATGGAATTTAATTAGAAGGGAAGATGGAGAAGAAAATAGGAATATGACTTTAGAAAGGGCTGCTTAATGTGGAAATATCAGTTGCAGCTAATGACATCACAAATGATGTTAATTCTAACATTGAACGGTACCCCATCACGGACGGAGTTGAGAACAGTTTGAATCGAATAAATATGTAATATGTCGGTATTGAAACAGCTGTGACCGTGCATTTTCAAATCCCGAACGTAAGAAACCAAAACATACTGTGGTATGGAGGGTAATGGAATAAGCAGTATACAGTGTGACCTGTTTCAGGATGGTGAAAAAGTTCGAGACACGGAAGGTAAGATAGCGGTTAAGATGGAAAGAAAGAAATATAGGGAGGCAGTTGACCAGGTTGAAGTGATCCCATTCTCACATTGCGGCAGGTTCTGCAGTGAAGAAAGCAGTAAATCAGGACATGACGCAGATAGGGAACAAGTAGATTGGGACTGGGGTGCAGAAAATCGAGCTTGTCGACTGGAATTAAAATTGTTGAACAATAACGATGTTTTGATATATGAAACGACAGAGAAGAACTATATCTTGAAAGAGATAGCAGTTACGCAGGATGTCGTATCTCCCGTACAACTCGGTGAAGGATGGGCGAGGAAACGTGAGGATGGGAGAATTTTGGGTACGAATAAAATTTTCCATTTCAGTAGAGAGGTTGAATATTATACGAGGTTGGGGAGAAAGAGAAAAGAAAAAATATATTGCGGTTCAATGATGACGGCGTCACTTGAAACTATGTTCCGGAATAGGTACGACATTCCGTTTGGGCATCACATCATATCGGAAATCGCAAAAATGTTTCATCGCCGTAAGAAGTAAATGGTGAATATGTGCCTTGTCGAGTCGAGGAAGGAACAGGAGAGAACGACAGCCATTGCTATAGCGGAAGTAGTACATGTAAACGATGTTGTTAAGGGTGTTAGGGAGGGAATTAGGGAAGGCAGTAAAATCATTTTTTGTTGGTACTTCAACATGCGTTGATAGTGTAACGTCAAGTGGCACCGTCGGTGCCCATGACAACGATCCTGTTACTGAAGAGTTGGAAAATGTTATACCAAACGATGGTATTGCGGTAAGAGCGATTGTGTCAGCACAACCTGCACCACCCGTGTGGACACTGATCAATGTAGACATGGGCAAACATAATGTAGTACATGAAATGAAAAGTAGAGAAACGACTTTCCAAGCAGACACGACAGTTGGATTAGAATAAAGCTTCAGAGGGATGGAGTCAACAGCAATTTCTGAGGTGAGTTGAGGCGATGCTATAAATGTAGTAAACAAAACAACGGAAGACGTTGGTAATGGTGGTGGATGTGGTGTTCTAAACCGGAAGAGTTTCACATTCTCTGAAAGGTATACATTAGCGTTGATGGATTTGATTAATTGTAGTCTTGATGTGAAACTGGCCGCGCGGCGGCGCTATTTAGTCGCCAAGATGAAGCTTGATGTCAAGAAGCTTCCATATGAATTCCCCTCCGAATCCAGGCGGGTGATCAAATTGAAAAACATGAAATAAAAAAAAAGTATGTTATACTTTCTTTTTTATAAACATAGAGTTCTATAACGAGTGTGTGTGTTTCCATTTCAAATAAGGATGAAATGATAAATTTATAAACGGTTAGAAGTCATATAGCGTTATCTCGTTATACATATCATGTTTATTAATCACACGCAATGCCTGGCCTAAAGATTTGTCCCGGATATATAGAACAATAACATTACCTGCAGGAACAAATAATGATGAAATGAGTTGTTCTAACACGGGTGCCGTAACGCACAACACGAGAAGAAGAATGCTTTCAATAAATTTGAAAAAAATGGTTTTAATATGTCACGCCCCTGTATAGCATGAAAAGTCCAAGGTTGGTGCAATAGAACAACTTTTAAAAATATTTGAAAGTTGTTCTGAGGGCGAAAATGCAAAAAGCTGTGTTTTCGACTAAAAATAACAACATTCCAAGAAATATTTCTTCACTGGAACAACTCCTGCTATTCATGGAACAACTGAAGTGCTAATTGCTTCACGATCGCGAATATTGACGTATTGTACTTCATTTTTTTATATTTTACGTAAAAAACCCATTTCAATTTTCTATAATTTCTTTCGGTCCAATTGATTTGTACACATTCCAGACTCTCATGGTTCAAAGATTTGAATGTAATGCAATAATTTTAATATTTTACAGTTTGAACCAGCATACAAGGACTTCGCATATTGAAAGTTTCAACAAAAACCTAGAAATATTAAAATAATTCCATGATATATAAAATTTTGAAACTATTCATTTTTATCAACGATGAATTGATCTAATTAAAAAACCGTCAAAATTATAAATTTTAATGTTTTAGAAATAGATATTTTTAACTGGACTTCGTAGATAAATTAAAGCCTTGAACATCATAACTCAAACCTTATGTTAAATAATTGATTTAACAATGGGGAGAAGTAAGTCTATGAAAAAGAATTTTACACCTAGCACAGCTTCGGAACGTAGGGAAGAAACGCAATCAATATCCAGATCAGGTGTGAAGGATAGTAGATCATATCTATATTTTAAAAAATGGAGACAATTCAGACAATTTTGTCTTGATGAAAATATACAGGAGGGCAATGGAGTTATAGATCCGAAAGAGTCTAAGACACGTGAATAAATAGTAGAGAAAATAGTAGAATTTTTTCACTTTAAAGTGGCAAAGGAGGGGTGTGATGCTGGTGAAGTCATAAATATAAGCTCTCTGGCAAGTCTATACAGAAGAAAATTGGAACGTGTGGGAGAATGGAAGGTGAGGTAAGATGGTTGAACAGAGGGATCTCCCTAAGCTCTATTATGGTCAATGAATCAGTACAGTTCTATAAACGAGAAAAGAAGAAAATTGGATACAAGAGAGCGTTTCCATTTAGGTATAGATATATGCATCAAATATGGACGTCACTTAAAGAAAAAAATGACTCCATTTTTGTGCATACACTATGGCTGTATACTCAATTTGTTTTACATTATGGCTTAGAATTGATGAACTGGTGAATCTTAAAATATCAGATATTAAGATGAACGAGTTAAACGATGAAAATGTCCCTTACCATCGTGTGACGATGAGAGATAGAAATTATATGAGAAACTATGATGGACAGTCATACATATTTTATAAACAAGTTGATGAAGAATGTATTTGTGCATACACTCATCTTATAAAATGGTTCGAAAGATATGAGAAATGTATGGGACGAAAATTTATTGAGAGTGATCCAATTTTTCCCAAGTCTGATAACTGTTTAAAAAATGTACCTTACGGTGAGTGTATGTCACAACATACTTTTATGAAAACCCTGAATGAACTCACCAAAATCTGTGGGATCGTTCCAAAAAATGCTTTGGGTGTGGAAATGGGCAAATTTACTGCTCATTGCTTTCAAAACATAACGCTCAGCAGCATCAGGGAAGGCACCAACATTACAACCATGAACAAATGAAAACAATATTCCCACATCAGACTACACGACACACAAACACTGCTCCTACATCAACACCTGGGGTTCTGTCTGCCACTGCGTTCTGGCGAAATTGGCCGTCAACCAAGTGACACTAAGCTCAATCCTAAGTTGACACCTTTTGTCACACTCAGACACGTTTTTCTGTCACGCTTGTCACGTTTTCTGCGTTTGGCCCAAGTCGGACAATTGGACCATAGGCCAAGTGGTTTCCGGACAGTTATACACCCAGTACAGAACCTCAATGTATTCTATGTACTGTATGCTTCCACTTTCACCATCGAGAGACGTGTGAAGCCACCTTAATGGGTTACTCACCCTGTTTTCCCTCAATGAAAATAGCCACAAGCGTTTCTCAGACTTCATCTATCCCAGAAATTGCATTCGTCGCAACCTACAAAGCTCTTTCGGCTCAGATAGATCGTTAGCTACACCAGAGTTAGTCAACCACACCAATTTACAAGCAAGTATATGAACCGGGGAAAGTTAGCCGCGTCATCACGGGTAACCGCTCTAAACAACTCGCTCCTCACGTAGTAAACTGTGGACCATTACGCCGCCCATTTTGATGTGCACTCTACATCCATCTTACCTACTTCTTCTAGCAACTACACCTACGTCTTACACACGCTGGTACGACAGCCACCTACTTGCTTCAATTCGCATCTTACCTCCTCTTTTCGGTGCACTGCAAATCACACGAGCTTCTCGAAACAGAGGATCCCGAACACCCTCTAGTGTGTCGTTCTCTCCGCTTTTGGTAGTCCATTGCATTACATCTCGTGTCCTAGCTTAGAATCAACTAGGTAACAATTGACCCAAGATGAATTAGACTACTACAGTCAAAGCCCGGCTTAAAAAATCTCATCTGTTACCGGTAGCCTACCCGTGGGATCGCATAATGCTTCCTACAAAGCATCAAAAACCGCTTCTGTGGACGTCCACGCACCGTTAGATGGTCAACTCAATCGATAGGCAAACGTACAACGCATTTGCGGAAAAGAATCTTCGGACCTCAAGAAAAGAGAAACAGACCTAAAAACACGTCTGAAAGAGGAGCTCACCCGCAACCCTAAATTTTTTGAGGAGTTCAGAAAACCTCCACGAGGAGCTTACGGCGATTGAGCCATCTTTCGCCGAAAAGATAACCTCTCCGACGGATTCCGTCGCCGAAGCTGTAAAACGTTTACGTTAAAACGTCAACGCATCGTTCGTGCACGGTAATGCACTACAACATCACTCTAATTTCGAGGTGGAACAAAAAACAAACAATATATAGTTTGATACCGCACTGGGTCAGGAATACGCACATCAACGTCTACTTGTACCATCTCAACGGGCCTCAATGGTATATCGTGGTACGCCACGAAAGACAAAAACGGATCACACGTATCACGCTCGTTCTGCTAAAACTCGTTGGCAGGATCACGACGTACGTCTGACTACAATTCCTAATCTTTAGAAGAGGACAACGAAACAATAGTATTCTTCCTGGACATTATGGATCTGACCGTACTGTTCTTAGAACGTGAGAAGGGCCATAAGAACCGAGGGCTGACCTCGCGTTGATCGACGTTTTGTTGTAACTCTGGTACCGACGATTGTAGAAATAGATCGCATGAGAGAGGAATTGCGGATTGCCGGGAGGCCTGTGTTATATCCGGCGTCCAGGTTTCAAAACCAAAGATAGATTCTAGTTTCAAGAGAAGAATTATTGAAGATCGCTGTAGCGTTATACGTACAATGAATATACCCAGTTTGTCACGGTACCTCCGATGAGAAACCGAGCTTTATGCTTTACATTCCCATCTATGGTAGACTTTAGAGCGAGAACAAAACGTCCCGGAAATATGTTGGCATTTGGCGGTACTTATTTCGTGAGAATTATTTTGAAGGTTCCTCTTTTATTGAGGCTGGTTATTTCGTCCCGTAGTTCCTTCATCAATTCTGGGGTTTTCGATATTGGGTCCTTTTGGCTTGACAATTCGGTCATAAAAACGTCGTCTTCGATGCACAGTGCGCAGTAGCAGTTGAGCGACGTATTGAGTTAATTGACAAGTGATGTTGATAGAAATTTGGGTGATAGATAATGTTTGACTTGGTTGATGGAATAGGGACGTGATTTGGAGTTCAAAATGTCGAAGATGAATATTTATTGGAGTTTCTGTCCAATTGTGAGACTTTGTATGGTCCTAAATATTATCCATTCTTCAGTTTATGTACCTTCTTTCTCCGTACCATTATTTGATCACCATGTTCGTATGTAGAATCAGTTGTTTTTGGAGCATTCAGTAGTAAAACTAGTGTCACACGCATTGAGTACATCTGTTTATTCATCCCGTTTCGGATTGTGAAGGCTATATCACCTCATTCGTCAGAAGTTAAGCGTCCTCTATAGTCTCTAGGCATGAAAATGCTCGGATATTCGCCGAAAAGTAGGGCTGAAGGAACCAATCCGTCCGGTCCAGCGGTACATGTTAATGCTTTGACGTAAAGTGCTAATATAAGATCGAAGTCATGTTTCAGATGTTCAATGAAGAGCTTACGTACCGTGTTCCAGATTGGTTCGTGGAATTGTTCACATATCTACATACTGTTGTGTTCCTCTATTCCGGTTCGTTCTACTTTTAAATCCCAATGCCGCAAGTAATATGAAGGAAGCACCAAATTTGGAACCGTGGTCAAACAATTTGCGATTTGGGAGGCCGGTATACAATGAAGTCCAGCATCGTATCAAAGACGATCAAATTGTTTTTGCTTCCATATTTTTCAATCGAACAGCAGCACTGAAGTATGTGCCTTCATTTATTATGTGTAGTATACTGTATTTTTCTTTCTTTTTGGTGATGTAAAAGACATCCATAAAGATCCTTTAATTGAATCTAGCTGTGTCTGATTCGAAACTAACCCTGAAACGGAGTAGTGGGAAAGCCACCCTTTGACACGGATCGCATATTGACTACATGTCGTTTAATACTTGCAATGTTCGGGCGTCCGCTTCATTCGGGTGAGTTCTTTGTAATAAGTTGAAGAGCTTTTGTTGGCGTCGGATGTAAGAAGTGCCGGTGAAGTCGTCAAAGTTTTCCTTTCCTGAATTTTGTATCTAGCGTCTCAAATTGATAAAGTAAAGTACGAAGATGGGATGAAGAGCTCCAATATATCGCACAAACCATTCCTCAAGGAAAAACGTAGTACCTCCTTAACTGACTTTTGTCCTTCGGGCTAACTTATTGTTCACATTATCGATCATTAAGGCATGGTGATCTATAATGTCAAGTCCAATTAGCGGAGACATATTTACATTTACCACATCGAGTTTGACGTGGATATTTTTGATCGTGGATGGAGTTGCCAGCATGAATGTGACTGTTCCTAGTGATGAGTAGATCTGGTCTCCAAATTTTGGAAAAACTTAGAGTTGTTGATTTTTGTTGCAGTGTTGAAGAGATGGTCTATGTTATTTAATGCAGCTTGTCCAATGACGCTGCGGGGGTGCTCCGATGAAACGAAAAAGGCTGGTTAAAGTGCGTGTTCAGTTTCATAGATTCGTAATTAAAGTCAACATTGTTGCAGTCAATTACTATGTTTTTCCAATCTATTCTTCGGTTATCTCCATTAAGCTTGTACTCTGATGTTATATCTTGCGCTATATGGGGCTGATGTTGCGTATTGGATGTTGCAGATCTGGGATGAAATAATCGAATCATCCAGTTCTTTGTTGGTGTTGTCATCATTGGAGTCTTGTACATTGTTGATTGTGAGCAGCTGAGTTGCGAAGGTGTCGGATTCGTCTTCGTCTTGGTTCTCGTCTTCCAATTGATGTTCGTCATGTATTGGCGTGTCGAGTGTGTCAAGTTCGCAACCATTGATCACGTCTGCCAATACGTTGATTGACATCTACCCGTTTTTAAGACATTTCTTATGTACCTTTCAACTGCCCCGGCTTGGTATCTATGCGAGGGTGACCGCGGGGATAATCTACATCTGTAACAGTGTGATATATGGTTAGGTGCGAGTTGTTGATAATTGCGCTGTGACATTCCTCTCCGGTCGTGTTGTTGGGATGTGTTTCTGCTTTTTTGATTGTTGCGACTGGGCTTGTTATTGTTTTGTTTGTTGAAAATATGATCACCTGCCTCTGCCGGATGGTGAAGAAAATTAAATTGTTCGTGCTTGGTTAGATAAGGACTCTATCGTATTGTCCAGATTAAGCTGAGAAGATCGGTGTAAATTTGGGATTGATCCGACTTCTAGTTTCAAAGATATGGACGGTTCAAATATGAGTGTTGGACAAGTGTAAAAATCACACATATACGCAATGTACACATGATGCCACGTGTGTATGTGCCAAGTTTGGTGGAAATATGTACACATGTCATATTTGGCATATTTGGCACCCACCGTCGTCGTCGCCACCGTCGCCCCCATAAAATTGTGTTTTGTAATGTTACTCTGAGTAGTATAAATACGAGTCAGATAGTCAAGACGATAATAATTTTCGAAGTC
>JAULBU010040006.1:0-14677 GCA_032358235.1 Odonthalia washingtoniensis | reverse complement strand
GTAATTGAGATGGGTCTCGAGGTGAGCAAGTTGAGGGGAATCCAGGTGGATGCATGTATGTTTCTATTACTGCTCGTACGGATTGAGAACGTTGTGATTGTGAGGGTACTGTGACATTTGTGGTGTCATCAGTGAAGTTTAAAGACCATTCATGAGTCAGTACTTGACCATCTTTTCCTTCCGTCTCTCCCATCTTCACAATCGACCACCACAACAGATCGATATCGTGATATACCGTGATATACTTATAAACAAATTTGTTGTAGTCCTCTTAGTTTATTGACTTGATAAGGACTCACACTTCCACTTCTCCTCTTTGTTGGCGATGGTGATTGGCAATTTTCTTTGACTCGGATGATGTTGATATATCATCAATGATGCTCATGTGATGCATATTCTCATCTCGTGGAATCAGTCGATGAATAGTTCAAAGTGGATGTTGTACGACAACACTCCTTTAAAATTACTGTGAAACTTTTGATCACTCTAGAATAAAGGCTTCATATTTGCATGGTACAGATTGTTGCTAAATTATTAATTAAAATATCAAATATTTTAGGCAATTAACAACGAACAGCGGCGTTCGTCTAGTGGCTAGGACCCCACGTTGTGGCCGTGGAAACGGGAGTTCGATTCTCCCACACCGCACTCGAACTTTTTAGCAATATCATTTGCAATTGGTCGAGCCCTTTTTTGATCAAATTTATTTACCCCCAATTGAGTGACGGCGGCGGCGTAAATCAGTTGTTCGTAAACACTTGGATAACACCCATCATCTCACGGTCTGGGCCTCAAAACTTTAGTCACATTTCCGTTTCTACACTTGTCTTTCCACTGCAATCTCCTTCAAAAATGTCTGACGACGCGTTTCCATCCGTATCATCTTCACAACAACATTCATTTCAGATTCTTCGTCCATCACACAACTACCGCCGAGACATTTCTCGTCCGATCCCGAATTCAGTTCCCATCAAAGGACCACCATCAGCAGAAGACAAAAAGAATGCAAAACTGCGTGCAGGTTCATACCAGGCATTAGGCTTAAGTTCTGCAATATGTTCAGCACTTCAATCAGCCGGTTATAATTTTCCAACGCCAATCCAACGCAAAGTAATCCCACCTGCATTAGCCGGTGACGATATAGTTGCAATGGCACGTACAGGTTCTGGTAAAACCGCTGCATTTTTAGCGCCTTTACTTCATCGATTATCTGAAAACAAACAATCAATGACATCTTCATCTAGACATAACGGTCCTCGTGCATTAGTTATTGCGCCAACTCGTGAATTAGTATTACAAGAAATTAAATTTTGTAATTTATATGCAAAGCGAATATCGAATCCACGTTTGAGATTTGCTGTTGTCGTCGGTGGTACGCCATTAGAAGCTCAATTTGAAGCTTTAGCAGTGTGCCCTGATATTATATTCGCAACACCTGGTCGATTATTACAAATTGCCGCGGAGATGCGTGCAGGTGCTAAAGGTGGATTGACGTTAGGAACTACGGAAACCCTTATATTAGATGAAGCTGATCGATTATTTGAAGGTACGCTTGCTGTTGAAACCGCTAGGTTGTTGAATGAATTGAAGGATAAACGTACAGAAGGTCAAGTTTCAAATGACAGACAAACTATTTTAGTTTCTGCTACAATGCCCCACGCACTTGTCGAATTTTCTAAAATGGGGCTTAGGTCAAGATGTTTGAAAGTTGTACGACTTGATGCTGATAAAATTATGTCGCCTACTGTTGCAGTATCATTCTTGAATGTCAGAGCTGAACTAGAAAAGGATGCTTCTTTGACTGTTGTTCTAAGACGTGATATTATTGATGAAGGGAAATGTGCAGTGGTGTTTGCAGCAACTCATAGAAGAGTTGAATATCTTGTGGAATTATTAAGAAGAAGGAGGTGCTGTGTTGTTCCAGGACTTGATAATAAGGAATCCGATGATGATTCTTATGGTGTTGGCTGTGTACATGGTGGTATGGATCAAGTGGCAAGACAAGAAACAGTTGCTAAATTCCGTAAAAAGAAATTAAAAGTCATGGTTGTTACAGATGTTGCTGCAAGAGGAATTGATTTACCAGACCTTGATACCGTCATTAATTATGACATGCCTTGTAATCCTAAATTATTCATTCATCGTGTGGGACGCGTGGGACGTGCAGGTCGTTTTGGAACAGCTGTGAATCTTGTATCTGCTGATGAACTTCCATACATGCTTGATATTTTCTTATATCTTGGACGAGCAGTTAAAATTTCAGCACCACAGAAGGATGAAGAAAATGAGAAGTTAGGATCACGAGCGAAATGTATGGAGTCAAGTTTTGTATTAGGAGTTTTACCAAAGGCTGTTGTGGATGAGGAAGTTGAGATGACAAAAGGTGTTGTTGATGAAGTTGAATTGGAAAAAATGCAGACATCGGCCAGAAATGCTCATAAATTATATGTTAAGACTAGAGGTACTGCTGGTGGAGAAAGTGTTAGAAGAGCTAAGGAACTGTTCAATCTAGATATCAATGGTGATGATTTTGGTGGTGGTTTGGCAAGAGGAAAGAAAGCTGTTCATGTACATCCTTGGTTTAATGATATGGAGGGCGTTCTAGAAAGGGAGGCTACAGAACAGGTTTCAAAACTGTCTAGTTGGAGACCAAGAGAATGTGCGGTGAGTGCCCCGTCACGCATTATAGCCAGAAAGGAAATGTTGAGAAAAGCTAGTGCTAATAGCAGCAGTAACCGAAATCATCTTCAAGTCGGCAATGAAGAAGAGGATGAAGTTAAGAAGGATGTGAATGAGAAAGATGGTGATGATGACAGTGATGAAATGGATGTTGAAACGAAGGAGCAACCTAAAGCATCATCGTCTTCTATAGAAAATGAAAATGAAAATGTTATTAAGAACAAGAAGAGAAGTAATAGTAATGGGAAAGCTGGGAAAATATCAGCGAGACAGGCAGCACTTGAAGAAGAACGAAGACGATTCTTCATGCCAACACAAATAGATGCGAATCAAAGACGAGATGAACACGTAATGAGAGTGCAATATGGTACCGTTGGAAGTCGTAATAGCAGACAGAATCAGAATAATGAACTTGGGGCATATAGGGAGTTGCATGATGCAGCTATGGATGTGAATGCGGATGGAAACGTAGACCTATTGCGTGTGAAGAACACAGGTGGGGGAACATCTGCGAAATATTGGGATCGAGTGTCGAAAAAATATATCAAAGGTGGTGTGACTGACGCTACATCGAAAAAGAATATGCATGTTGCCAGCAGAGAGGCTAAAGCTAGAGCAAATGGTGGAAAAAAATACGGAACTGAGGATGGTGTTTTATACAAAAAATGGCTTTCTAAGAACAGAAAGGCTGTTGATCAATTGGCGGAACGTGTTGATGGTGAAGGTGATGAAGGTCGTGGTCGTGGTTCCAAGTTTGAAACTGGACTGGGAGGAAATGATTTCAGACAGGGTGCTTTTGGAAGGAAGGCTAGAGTTGCAGCTGCTGGTAAACGAAAAGCTGCTACTGGGTCTGGTGGTGGGCTTCGCGATGGGCTTAGGGATGGTGGTCTTCGCGATGGGCTTAGCGGTGGTGGTCTTCGCGGTCCGGTCGGAAGAAGGATGGAATTGAAGAGTGTGGAAGAGATTAAGAAAGAACGTAAAATGAAAGCCAAAGCTGAAGCAAGACGTACTGGGCAAAACAAGAAAGGACGCAATAATAAAAAAGAGCAAAGTTATAATGCTCCTCAAAGAGGGGTGTCTAAATCACGAATTTTAATAAGAAGAAACAAATAAACTTTTGACAGTATCTCACCTGTTCTTTTCCCTTTACACTACGAGGGAATTGAAGATGGATTGGCTGATGACATTACTGCTTGTTGAGCTACTGATCTGAATTTTTGTTGTTCCGACAATAATAGAACTTGCTTTTCTTGTTGACGTTTTTCAATCTTTTCAACTTTCTCAGCCGCTGAGGACAACTCTTTTGAAATGAAGGACATTCGTGTTGATACTGTGGTCTTCGCTTCCTCTGGCTCCTGAGGGATTAATACAGGGCCCACTAACTTGTACACTGTTGCGTCGTCGTCGAGTTGATCTAACTCCTTTTTGTTGTTTAGAGCGTCGTGTTAGATACTCGAAATTGAAAGAGGATAATATGTTTCGTGTCCGAGTTGTATAAAAAAGTTGATGTGGCATGGGGTAACGTACTTCTTTGACCATTTTGTTCTCAGAGAACTGACTTTGAAGTTGACTTTTGTTCTGAATTGCTGCACCGAGTTCTTTGAGGTCAAGAAGATGATGCATATGTTAGTGACTGAAAATGTGTGTCGGGTCTCCTCTTTTTGTTGTTGGTTGAATAGAGAGGGAGCGCTTACCGTTTTGTATTTCCTGTACCTCAGCGACGATTCTCTCAATATGAGCTTTCATCGCGGCTAGTACTTGATTTTGTGACATCTTGTCTTGATTTAAGGATGAAAGTGATGAAGATGGATGGCGTTGAACCAAATGTTTAGTGATACCAACTCTGAACCCTTCCAGCCACTTTGAATGGGATTTTTGTCATTGATGATCGTGATCCGGTAACGCACGCCCACGAAACTAAAAATATTAGTATAAAATTATTTTGTTCATGCGTATTTACCAAAATTTTCCCATTTATAATTTAAATAAAGTTATACTGTTTAATTGCATGTCCAGTGATAAATCCGCTTTACTGTATTCGACAAAAGCAAACACCGCGCCATAATAATTCTTATAAGTAAAATTTAGGATTTCTCAGACCCAATTGAAATAATGAATTCGGTGTACATTGGAATGGTGTACAATGGCAGTCACAATGTATGTTACTGTGTCATGATGACACATAATAATAATAAGGGAGGATTCGGACCTAGTACGGTGAAATGTTTGTAACGTGAAATATCAGTAGGTGAAAGTATACATAGTTGAATTATGGACGGTGAAAGTGAGGATAGTCCATATTCTTACGGTGAAAAGAAGGATGAAATTGAAATTCAGTATGGTGAAGAGTTATTTTCACCGTACTAA
Organism: Odonthalia washingtoniensis; assembly: GCA_032358235.1. Lineage (NCBI taxonomy): Eukaryota > Rhodophyta > Florideophyceae > Ceramiales > Rhodomelaceae > Odonthalia > Odonthalia washingtoniensis. Next base: position 9,631 of record JAULBU010040006.1, on the reverse strand, counting down.
ATATGTTATTCACCCGTACTGATAATGTCAAAAAAGTTTTGTTCGACGATTTACCGTACTGAATTGTGAGCGAAAATTTTTCGAAATTTTCTGACCGCTCGTAAATCAGAACTCACTATACTGATGTCGCACTTTGCTCATGTTGTCTTCCAATAACGCATCCTACGACGTCAACATTTCACCATTCCAAAAACACACAACGTGCAGAGAGAAGCGGAAACGTGCGGGGAGATTGAACGGTTCGAATCCATAAACGACAACCCCCCACTCAATACCATTCTCTGGTAAGAACTGAGAAGAGTCTGTGAGTATCTAGTGCAACAAAAAGCATTTCGCACTATTTCCCTTAAGCTTCATCCGGACAAGGTAAGTGAAAGCAACAACTCAAGCGGAAGAATGTTTCAAAATCATCGTGAAATCAGTGAACCATGTGAAATTGCTCGTGGAACGACATGATGTGTGGAAAAATGATAGAGTTGTTGATCAATCGTATATGGTCCCGGGCTATGCATTACTCTACTGTACATTATTTTATCTCTCCCTATTTCAGTCAATTATTGTTTCATTGCACTCAATTGTTACTTTAAATTATTTCAGTAAAAATTAAAAATCGACACCTTGACATTCACCACCTAATTCTGTTATCGTTTTTTCACCTCCCCAATTTATTACAAAAACTTCCACCACCTGATGTTTCAATTTACTAACTTTTACAATCCAATATTTAACGATTACTACATTCAACTTACTGATGTTTTAATTTTACAAATATGTACCATACTTCACCCGTATGTCCCGAATATTAGGATTATGTGTCATCACGGCACAGTATAATAAGTATAGTACTGTTGTAACTATTATGTACACACCCACACTGTTTAAAACGTAGTTTATTTTGGGACAATGTCGAATCAATACACCGAACCCTTTCCAAATCCCTTCCCTGGTCGTCAACGTTACTGAAAGCCCTAAGCCCAACCGTCTGTTTCCACCAGAGTCACATTTAATACCTATGTTTAATTCCAATAAAAAAATACAAACTCCATCGCTACCAACAAACAGAAATGTGAGCGAGGGGTACACATCATATTTAGTACAAAAATATCTGGTACCTGTTCAGTATTGGAACTGTAGTCCACAGAAGTACAAACTGAAGAAAAAGGCAACCTGAAACTAAGTAGAAAAGAAAAGGAGAAAGACAAGATATTTGGCATGAGATGACGATAGAGTAGCACACGGGTATTAAACAGAGCATGAGTGGTGTGGGAAAAGGAGAGTCCAATTTTATTCACTATCTGCGTGGAGAATAACGGAATTGTTTGCACTCCGGATTCTATTAGTTTCTTCTGGGGTCGACTGAAAAGGGAGAAATATATCTACATAGCAGGTATTTTGGCTATTCGAAATCCCCGGGAGCAAAAGAGAATGAAATTAGAAATTTGGTCATGGTCACTTACCGAAAACTATGAGGAAAATTGTGAATGTGGTGCTATGAATTTCATCCCTCATTTAAGTATGAAGAGTCACTTGTTTTACTTTTCGAACAACCGACATTATCCGAAAAGTTCGACTGTGACTGCGATAATTTATCAGGGAGTTCCATACCAGTTAAGACTTTAGTGAGTAGGGCGGATTCAGCAGTCAAATATACAGATGAGGAAGTAGCAGGGTTGATGGAAGATAGTATGAAATTAAATAGATAAAATGAAGCTTGTTTGCCAGACAGAATTATACCATATAGAAATGTCTGCTCGATTACCCATTTGGTAGTGAGATTATCCTCTTACTCGTATAGTTCACCAATGAAGTCTATCTAGAGCTCCTCTTCTTATATTTACTTAGTAAAGCACCCTGAATAATTAATGCTGATAAGAAATTTTTGGATGATTACATAAGTGTTGCTATATCACGCAATATAAGCCATAAACCACCGGTATTTTTCCCACCCTAATGTTTGAATCAAACCTGTAGCATTTCAAATAATAGCGAGATATATTTTCGCTGCCCCTATTGTATTTTAGAGTAAATATTTTATCGATTTTTCTTAGTCGAGTTAATTGGCACTGAAAAGTTTCCCACAGAGTATATATCCCGTAGACAAGGAGGTAAATATAATCTCAGTATGGCCCAATCTATGTTATTTTATACGGCTGTGGGAGCTTAAATGGGTAGCGGTCTCTCAATAGATTTTGGAAAAGAGGCGAGAATGCTACCACAGCCATGTCATTAGATTAACCAGACCTGGTTGCAAACAAGGCTGCAAACAAGTGCCAAAAGGTAGAGACTGTGGTAGTACCAAGATTCTACCTTAAGTCAATATATAAAAACAGCTGTAATTCAAAGCCTTAAAACATGATATAACCCCAATCTATTGCAAAATATAACAAAATTTAATCTTGCTATATATAGAGAAAACAACCCCCCAAAACCCGAGAATGAAACTATTCAAATTCTTGATGATTATTGAGGAAGTGGGATGGTTCTTCAAAAAATATCAAGCCCTTTTGGTAAATTTAAATGGAAATTAAACAAGATATGAATTTATGAGAGCATGATATGACATCGATGATCTTCAATGTCAAAATTTCAATCAATGATTTTAAAATAAAAAAAACTTGTCGAGGTGCGACTGGATAAAGACAAAGAAAAACTCGAAGATTTCTCGCATTATATCGGTAATCGTACTATAAACAATCCACCAGTTCTCCCAATTGAACTACAGTATTTTGAACAAAAGCTCCTCGATCAAATGAAACGAGTAGTCGGAACTGGTAAATATGTTTGCGAATTCCAACTAAAATTTTCCCCAAGTTGACTTGGAGAAAAATGTATACAATTGGAAAAGGATGCCTATTGCAATTAAAATGTATCCGAGAAAAGTATATTGCTCCTTAATTCCTAAAAATCCATTATTATATCAAGTCACCACTTCTTCGTTGTAAAAGAAGAAGGAGAACTCACCAAGAAATAGGTAAAATGTCGTCTTGTACCCCATGATAATAGAGACTCAGAAAAGGATACGGCCAAGAAGATTAGGCAACAGCCAAATTCCCGATAATACTTCTGGTACTTTCTCTTGCAACAATTATCAAATTCAGTTTGAAAAAAATCGATATCAGACTGCTTATTAGCGAAGCGGTACATTTCCACGAGAGATATACATGAAGAAACCAAAAGGCTAGGACTCTCGAATTGGAATCGTTTGGAGAATTCTTAAACCTGAATACGGTTTCATTGAGAAGGGAAGACTATGTAAACTTCCAATAGACAACTAGTTATATGACCAAGGGTTAGAAAAGTTTCTGATCTTCTCCAACAATTAATAAAAAAGGATGAGAAATGATTGACCTGACTGGGCCTTGAAAAAGGTGCGAATAATTTTATCATCCTTGTTGAGAAAACACAAGGTTTGAGAATATTCACAAATTTTGTGAATAGAAGTTATTTAATAACTTATCACAAGCATTCAAAATTGGACAAGTAGTGGAAGGAAATGAGTTCGTATGAAATAGGCTCACCATAAATTGCCGTGAATATGGATCCTTACAGATAAATATGAATGAATACATACAGTATCACAGATATATATTCACTCATATTTATTTATGGTGAAATAGGTCAATACATTATGGACTATTTAATATGGCTGATAAGTGTAATGAGCAAGAACTGACAAATACGTTAATGTGGTGCAATTCGTTTTTGACACGTGTATTTTTAGTGTATTTTTGTGGCTTTTTTTTTGTGTAGGACCATATTTAGAGTGACCTGCCACAATCGCTTCAATTGCCCCCAAAGGATGACTTCGAATTCATCGTCTAATCTCCTTTGGCATTGGCCATCAACCGTCAGCCCCGACTTCAGCTCTCGGTTCCACCTTACAAGCGTTCGTTCTCGTTAGCCTCACGTTCGTCGAAATATAACTGGCCGTACTGTCGTTCGACGTCATCCTTGAAGGGATAGTCTCTCGACTAACCAGGACTCCCGGGCATAAAGCGCGTTCGCAATCGACCTTCCATCGACTATTGTCGCTTCATCATCCTTTGACACGACTATTTGTCGGTAAATTCAACTACTACCTACATCCACTCTTATCTTCTTTTACTTCCCCTTTTGGTGAAGTGTTGTGACATAGGAGCCATTAGGAACGAAGAACTTGAACCCCTTTAGTGTCTCCTCCACCCCTGTTTTTGGGCGCATGCACTACAGTTAAGTCTAAATGGTTCACTAAACTTTTTTCAACATGGAGTACAGCTGCAACCAGATTCTTCGGCAAGCCACCTTCGACAATTCATAGTTAATTTACGAGTGGAAGATCTATTTATGGCAAACAAGGTTATAAAAGAGATTAAAGATATTTCCCATTTCCCAAACAATCACTTTTTTGCCTCCATTTAAATTATCTCCACCAACTGAATTATCATTCTCGGATGCGAGTATCTGCAAAATTTCTTATTGGCACACTTGGTATATTTCGGGTATACATCCTCCTGAAGAGGGTGATGATAGGGGTATCACCTACTCAAAAGGACAAGTAAAAATCATACTAGAGTTTTGGTCTTTTCTATTGGTGCAAAATATTAGCTGCTGCAACTTCAGTCAGGGAAGAGCCTCGATATTCCCAGAGAGAATTCAATTTGAATACGTATAGGATATAAAATTACCATTCCTATTGACAGTTGATATTTTAGCATTGTACTCAACAATAAAAAATCTCCAAGAAGGTTCGGACTATCGCCTAAGGCCAGTATGTTCGAGAATGAGACTCCTTCGAAACAGGAGAAATTTCGGTTACCAAATGGATACCTGGAAAGAAAAATTTAGGTAATAGACAGATGAAACAAATATTCAAATAGAAAAGGAACTTAATGGTGGTCTGACAACAGGAGTTATTTCAAACAGTTTATGAAACAAAGCTAACGAAATCAAAAATGAACGCTTCGAAACCTCTACAAACTTGTACAAAGAAACATTCTGAGCGTTAATGATCTTGTAATCTCTCCTTTTTTGCGCTACTGGACCATTCTACTTCATCCCTGACCCACGTCGATTAAGTTTCAGATCACACTTTGGTGGAGCCTCCCAAAAATAACGAATGTCAGTTACTTTCGCTTCCTGTAAAAGAATCTCCTTTGAAAATTTCAAAGTGTAATATTCAAATAGATCAAGGTCAGTTTTAGGTAATAATGCACGCACATAACTTGAGGAAAAGAATCTTCTTCTATCTTAAAGTGATCTCTGGAAGAGTCTATCTTCAGTGTAACCAAGAAGATTTCTGTTTTCTGCTTGTTAACCACTTGAAAATTGAAAAATCACCCCATCATTGGATGATTATTCTCTTTTGCATTCCACCCATGTGGATGAATTTATACACGTAAACAACGTGTATTTGTTTCTTTTCCACTCAATCATTGTGAATGAAAATTTACAAGATTTTTACAAAGTTTAAAACAGGGCCATAATATAGGACATAATATGTTTTGTTTTCAATTTAAAACAAAAAGGAGAAACATTTTCATGATGGATCAAAATTGAAAAAATTAATCACTAAGTTTTAATTTTAATATTAGTGGATAATTTTCTTTTCTTCACTCTATCCTTGTGGATGAAATGTTACACGGTTTATGCATGGAAGCAGTGTAAGCAGAGATATTAAATATATTAGCCTAAAAAAGGGCACATTTGTTCAAAATGGACCTCAATATTGACATATATCGGCCCAACGGTCTTCAATATGTACTAAACTTGGTGTGCCTGTGGAATACTTATAAATTTAAATGAACACTAAGTATCGATGTTATTAGAGCACGCGAAGCCGATATATTTATGTATTGGACCATTTTCATACACAGAGATAGAATGAAAAAGAAAATAATTCACGTTGATTTCGTGTATAAAGTCACCCACATGGTGTGGTGCAATGGGTCCTGGTATTGTGGAATTCGAATTTGAGATCGAACTCTAATTTGTCAAACTTCGTCACGAAAATGTGACATCAGTCACGGTCGTCACCCTCCCGTAACATTTTGTCATCCTCCACACGTGTGGTCGAACCGAGATATTTTATCACCCTGCCACGTGTTTTTCTACCTTTCTGCAGTGAAGTACAGTATACAGTAATCTGCTGTCCATTGTTTACAGTACGATCCTCCTCCCGCCATTTGGGCGGTGGGTGGCTACTTAAAGGAGTGATCCACCTCCTTCCCTGTTAACTTTAATAAAAACAAAAGCAGCCTAAAGACCAAAAACTGACCCCGAAGTGCGACTCCGTGCGATCCACGAATCTACTTCGGTTCTGTCATCATCCGTCTCTGCAGACGTCTGTTTTCGACGCCGCCCTACAGTCGTGCCCATTCGATCATCTCACGTTAATCGTGCTGAAACCGGCAGTACAGTTGTTTAACCCTCCCTATCACGAGGAAGCTGACCAACCAACGCGTACCGCCGCACTCAGTGCATATCACAATTTCCCACCGACCCTTGTCGTACGATCATCGACCGACAGGATTATTCGTCGGGAAGTCAACAACATCTAACCAACATTTATCCCTTCCTTTCCTTCTATTTTATTGGTGAAGTGCACAGACTCACGAGCTACTCGGAACGAAGGACTCGAACCCCTTTAGGTGACTCGTCCACCCCTGTTCTTTGGGGTGCATTGCACTACACATGGATGGAGTGAAGAAGAGAAAAATTTCCACTAATTATTAAAAAGAAAAATTATTGGGTACTTATTTAAATTTTGATCCCATCCATGTGGATGGAAGTTGTCACGTTTTTGTTTCAAATTGAAAATGTAACATATGGCCCTGTTTAAAACTTCGAAAACTCCGTGTAAATTTCATCCACAGTGATGAAGTGAAAAAGAAAATACACGTTTTTTACGTGTAAAATTTAATCCACATGGATGTAGTGAAAAAAGAGAATAATCATCCAATGATACTTAAAACCTTAAATCTACTGATGGAGTGAAAAAGAAAATACACGTTTTTTACGTGCAAACTATAATCCACATGGATCTAGTGAAAAAGAGAATAATAATCTAGTGATACATAAAACCTTAAATCTAGTATCATTGGATGATTATTCTCTTTTTACTTCATCCTTGCGGATGAAAGTTTACACAGTATTTTCAAAAACAGTGTACAACATTGTCGTGATATTTGCAGGTATTGTTGGTGTCAGTTGAACGAAATTGTTGGGATGATGTAACCACCTTCGTTTTTACACAAGGGTTGTGTGGTGACGTCAGCCATTCAGAGGTTACCTCTGAATGGTTGACGTGACCACCTATGTTTTTCATATAGAAGACATTATCATGATATCGACCATATCACAGCTATGATCGCATCTCCACTCAACTCAAGTTCAGATACATTACATGTTTTAATAATTGGATTCAAAACAATTTGTAAAATTAGTAGTTATATCAAATCGTCCACATTAGCGGATTATGGTAGAACGATAATCGGTAAGAAATGACTGTGCGGTGCAAAAAACAGTACAAAATTTTAATGTATGGAACTGGACAAACTAAAACTCATGTCATATGATTAAATCTAATGCTATTTTTGGAAAATAGCGCTTACCGAAAAAACAGAATCGTATGATGGTTATTGAAAAACCAATAGGAGTGAAGTAAAAAAATGCAAAAAATAAAATTTAGGATTATTACGCGGATACTGCGACGGTCAGGGTTTTTTTCAAAACTGCGAAAAGCAAATACCCTTCCCACCAACGCGCACGAACTGCATGAACTAAAGGGAATACAAACATGAATACTGCACCGAACAACATCAGTAGAAGCGCATCACAGCCGAACTCTCCCTCCGTACTTCCAAATAGTGCAGCCTCCGCTGCACCAAACGTCAACTATACAAGCGCGGGAGAACCAGCAAGTACTGCACAAGCGATAGTTGTCGCTACTATAGCAGGTGACAGTAATACTACCAACGATACGACTTAGAGCAGGCGAAGACGTATGCGTTTTCTACATCACTGGAAAGTTTATTACTACAAGCGGTCACTATCACTGGGGAACACATCGCTCGACTCGGTACGATGCAAAAGTGTTTCGAGAAAGTACTCGAAGAATATATGAAATGTGTCCCGTCCTCCTCTTTAACGGATTCAGTTAAACCGTCGTGGAAAACCCTCAGTGATAGATTCCGAAAATTAATATCGGACAGAAGAGTCATAGTAAAACGTAATTTATCTTTATCAGGAATCACTGAAGTTTTCGGTGAACGTGAATTAATAATTGATGACCTCATCCACAAAATGGATGAGGCAAATGAGTTAGTAAGGGTGGAGAGGGAGAAACGGACTGACAGTGATAGATGTCTCACAGAAGCTGGGGAGCAAATAAGTTCATTGGCTACAAGTCGCAGTGGTAGTAGCACAACTCGTAACGTGGGGAGGCAAGTCCGTCACCTAGGCGGACAAACAGGCGCATTATGGGTGATGACTCCGACAATGATGATAGGGATATGCTTAATCGTGCTATTTATGATAGGTCAGAATTTTAAGCACGGCAAATAAAATTACAAGAAGAACAATTAATGTTCGAGAAGCTGAAGGAACAGAATGTCGAGGAACGTATGCGGAGAGAGGAGGCCACGGATAAAAGACATCGAATGAAGGAAGAGGAAAAATAGCGTGAAATACGACTGAAAAACGATGCTATTGTATCTAGGAAATTAGACCTGGAGGAGAGACGTATTTTTTTGGAGGAAAGAATACACGAGACGGAACGTGAGGAGCGGTGAGAAGCAATAACAGAACGTAAACAAATGGCTTTTGCTTTTGAGGAAGTGGCGGGAAAAAGAGATAAACCGTTTATGGATTGAAATTAAGGAATTCATTTAAAGTTGGTGGTGAGCACTTGAAGAAGTTTTGGGTTTGAACTCCATGTTGTAAACAAATTTTTACATTCCATTAATGCGCCGCCCCTTTATACATCAAAGCAATTGGTGCTTTCCTTACCTTTAGCATTCGTTTTTAATCTTGATTGCTCCACATCTCCTTCAAATATATATCCATTCTACAGCAGTGCGGGAAATGTTCATAGCGTGATTATGAGCTGCTTGTTGTGGGTTTGCCCATACACGGCTGTACCCAACTTGAAGCCAGGGTCGTAACATATACGCTTGATCAGCGTATATGTAAAATTGTTTCATATTTATGTAAAATGATTGTCCTAATACAGCATCAATATTTCTATCTCTTATAGTGTGATGTCATGACGCCTGCCAACCCCCGGTCCATACATGTGAAATATCAACCCATCTGGTGTTGTTATTGTCTGGTAAACGAGACAGTGAAATAGTTTATGACCGGAGTAAGCAGCACGTTGTAACACATTTGAGCCACCTGGACGTTGCGTTTGTATCTTTGTCTCATCTATGAACCCCACACATCGGTCTAGTGGGGCTCCATTGGAGTGGATTGCGATAGCGTATAATTCAGCTCTATAATTCATCAGATCAGTTCTAAACGTTTCTATTAGACGAGAGTGTTCCCCTATAAAACCTTCCAAGGCTTCCCAGAAAACCTCGGAAGGTACGTAGCTTCTCATGCCAAACGTTGCCTCCATATCAACCCACAGGCACAGGGCCGCAAGCCGACGTAG
>JAULBU010039995.1:0-14677 GCA_032358235.1 Odonthalia washingtoniensis | reverse complement strand
TGTCCCATGAGGAGTGGCGCTCGTTAAGGTCCACGAGTAGGAACTCGCTTCCCTAAGACCTTTAGTAGCGAGGGATAAAAAGCCGGAGATGGATTCGGGTGGGCATCGGGATTTGACGTATGTTGTCACAAATGGCATACTGTGGAGGGTTCCAGATATGAGCTAGTAGTTTGGTGTGGCCAGGGAAGCGATGAATTTGAATGAGACTCGGTTGGAGATGATGATACAGACACCGCCCCCTCTTCGGCCCCGTTTTCTTGTTGGTGATTGAAGGATGATGAAGTCTTGCGCGTGTTTACCGCAGTCGAGTATGTTGTCTGTCTGTTCTGCCCAGATTTCCGTGAATCAGACCAGGTCATTGGTTCTGAGGAGCTCGCTAACGGGGAACGTTAGCTCGTAGCTCCATTCGCGTACGTTTCAGGTTGAGATTCGATGACCCCTTCGAGGGACGGGGGATTGAGTATTAGTGGTTTCCGTGGATGTAGATGATAACGTTCCTGCGGAATATGTCGTCCCAGTAGAGTTGTCAGTGCTCTCAGCCTGCGTAGTCGTGGGTCGGTTGTTCTGTTTTTGGTCGGGTCTATGTTGTGGATCATTGTTCATTGAGCGACTGGTTCTAGTGGCGTAGTTTTGTCCTTGTTCTGAGTAGTAAGGGTCGTCCTGTTGGTGATAGTTTCCCTATGGTCACGTCGAGGGATCTGTTCTGCTTCCAAGATCTTAGAGTGGATAACAAGGAGGTCTTGAGCTTGGGTAGTATTCCATTTCTTGCAGACGTTGGAGCGGGTGCCTTCAACAGCTCGGTAGCTAAGCGTTTTCTTGTCGTCTTCGGTCAGTCCCATAGCACGGAGGGGGTCGTATGAGCTCTGCTGGCGGCATTTTAAGTAGAGTCATAGCTGCAATAAGATGATGGGCAAGAGGCTTGTGACAGAGTATCTCTGTAGTTGAATTACCGATGAGGGATGTGTTAAGGATAGACCATTTAGGTACACACTCGGTCAATGCTCTGCATAACTATCCGATGGGTGTGCGTGGGATGTCGCCGAAGTAAAGAGCGGTGGGAACTGGCTGTGTCTCCATCTGAGTTGATTGGGGAGTGTTTTTGATGGCGATGGTTCTCGCCATCACCTGACGTGGGAGGACGGTGAAGTCAACGGTTGCGAGGACCTCTGTTTTTTTCTTTAATTGCGCTTGGAGGTCTGTTGGGAGGTCGCTGACTACTCCTTTTCTCCAGTTCTACCCAGGACGGGTAGATGGTGGGTTCCTGATTGGCCGTATTCCGGGAGGGGCGGAGGTCCCGTTCTTGACGGGTCGAATCTCTGTCTTTGGGAGCCAATTGTGATATGCGGCGAGGGTAATCCCCTGGTAGTAGATGGCAGACATTTTGTCGCCCGTTGAATGTGTGAGCATTGTTTCCATCGTTGGTTGTTGTTGGGATTAGTGGTGGTCACTATAACTAGCGTCTCCGTTGAGTTAATCGTAGATGGTTCGGTGTCGATACAGGGGTCAAGATGCACTAGTTGGGTATACTGTTGGTGAGGCGGCCGAGGTCTTCCTGTATATTGGCCATCGTTTCAGTTTGGTGGACTAGCTGTTCAGATTGGCGCGCGATTTGGGTGCCCTGGGTCTTGTCTGCGGCGCTGAGTTTCACAATCTGTTCCTCAATGTGACTTGGTGAGTTTCTTATTGACTTTATTCGTATCGGTTGAGCTTAGGCCTTGGTTCATGGTTTCTGTGAAGGCTTTATTGATGTGAGTGATACCCGGGGTTCATTCCGTTTGAGAGAGTAGAGTTCTACGTTCCTGCTGGAGCAGACTCTAAAACACTTTTTGCACTTAATCTGGGCGCTTCCCATCACTGTTGTTCCGTTGAGCGCATAAGATCCCATGGCTTCACAGTTGGGGCATTGGATTACCTCGCGATTCTTGGTGAAGGCCACGGTGATGTTCGAGGCCTTTGTGGTGGTGGTGCGGGATGTCGTAGTTCTCTCGGATGTGTTCCCCCGCGCGGGGTTTGTTGAAGGTGTAATTATTCGTGTTTGTGGTAGTATATTACAATAATGCAGGGTGGGGGTTCACCGTCGTCGTCGTACGCCTTCGTAAATTGTTGAATTGTCGTTGAACTTCGGATGATTTAAAATTTTTCAAAATATTTGAAAATGTTTTTGTTGTCGGATAGTGCCGTAAATTAATGCACTTCTTCCAAAGAAAATTACACCGCAAATATGACCGAAATGCTTCTGCTTCCTGATCGCTTCGTTGAATCGCTTCAGAGTCGCGCCTAATGGCTCTATTATAATGTTGGGAAATGAATGTGGGAGCTGCATAAATTACTACTCAAACTCACGAACTCGCATCTGTATCAAATCAGTCGATTTGACACCGGGCCTCCTGGTCATTGGTTTCTAGCAGTCATATTCTGTTGAATGGTTCAACAAGTTTTAACTGTTGGGCGGAACTGGTTGACCAAATATTATACCCTTTTTTCTTTACTACCTCTTTTATAATCCACTCTTTAATGCGGTTTTTAGTCCCTGGTTGCCTCTCTGGTTTCGCCTTTTCTATCCCTCTTTTTGTTTGAATGATAGCTCATTTGTACCTTTTATCTTAGGCTATGTCTCACCACTATTAGCTATACCCTTATTTCTGACGAGTTAATAAATTTGTGTGTCTGTGTCCTTTCTTTCCTCCCTTCTTCGTCGCGGTGACGATTACAGATTGATGGAACTGTTTTCTTTACACTAATTAGTGTACATGTCGACCCTGTATTCGCAGTCCGTCTTCACGTCGCCGCAATTACACGCTGGCATACATGTAGTTTGATTCACGCTGATATTTCTCCCAAGAATGATCAGTGCGACGTCTTTGTCAGATCCGGCCCCTGAATGGCTACCGCGAGTTGTCAGTTTTGGTAACGATGGTTACTGTTATTTCTTTTTACTTAATCGTTAACTCTCTTTTTCCCTCTTCCCGACGAGAATCGTCCCTTATTTTATACCCTTCCAATAAATCGTTCATCCTAATGTCACACGTAGCGGCTACTACTGTACTTAAAATGCAATTAGTTTTTTGTTCTAATTCTAATCCAAATGCTATCACTAACCCGATCTCACCCACGTGTCCTAAGTAGATTCCGTTCCTGAATAGTATTCCCTTCCTACTGTATGGTAAATGTACATTCTTGATAACCAAATGAGTATGTGAGTTATGTCGAAATGTTAACACCAATGAACTTCCTATTCTCCTTCTTTATTAATCTTTCATCATCGCATATGGCTATGCACTCCCAGTGTTTATGTCGTTGAGACGAGCAGAGTTGCTAGATTAACATTGACCTGAACGTTGATTCTTTTTCCTAGAGAACTTGATGTTCTTGTCCTACAGGTCTTAAATACTTGTCCTAGATGTCTTGCATTTCTTGAATTTTTTGTCCTAGAGGTCTTGTAAAGTGTAATGCGTTTTCTGGTTAAGATTTTATTAGCTGTCTTCAGTGTAAGGGGTTGTCTTTCTTCTTATTTTGTTCAACGAGCTCCCCTTTTTTTAATATTATTATTTTCTTTTCGTCTTTGGCTAAGTGTCACTGTATAATATTCAACTACCAAGGCCAAAATCCAGACTGTCGCACAACCCTGGTTAAGTCCGAACGGCCGTATTCCAGGTGCAGGCAATCTGCACCTTGTGCGGAATACAGACTATCATACTCTACAATGATAGTAGTGTAGTAATTGGTAGATGAGATATGTGGATTTTGCTAGTGTGGATTATCGTACAGACTCTATATCGTATGTGATCGTATGCACTTAACAAGGGATCGTTGTTTTAAAGAGTGAGTGCTTGAGTGTATGAGAGTATATCTTTTATGAAAAGTGCATCGCTGGTGAATGGTAACACGGAAAGAGAGAGCAGTTGGGTAAATTAACTAAGCGACGTAGCGAGTAATGACTAGAAGAGAAGCTATTAGTTATGTCAGGATGAGCGCGGTTTAATATCAATATTAACTTTGAGACTTGTTTGGTCGTGATATAAATACCTTATCGGTAACAATTGTAAACGAGAATGCTTAATGAGTGTATATAAGAAAGTACCAAGAGGAGAAGGGAGGAGAAAAAAATGACACGAATGGCATTATATAGTGGAGAAGAATGTCAAAAGCTGATACAAGACAGAGATCCTTGAATACAGAATATGTCAAGCTTATAGCATGCACACGTGTCTACAAGACGTAGAATTGTTTGGTCGCTGGGATCCATATAATGCGTCCTACTGTATGATCTAATTTGTTTATACAGTAGATTGTTCGCTGGGTCTGGTGGCCTGTTGTACATTCTACTGTATAGTACCATAATTAGTGTGGGTACATGTTAGCTTGTGAATGATGGGTCGATGTCTGATTCTCAGTTTAACCGTAGTTACCTACAAGGGTGTTACCATCTTTGTAAACTAGTCATGTTCCGTCCATATCGACGTACGACTGCTATCAAACACTGTTCTTCCATACGGACAATCCGCTCTCAGCTTCTACCTTCAATTAGCGCTCTCCGGTCCTCTTTAACGATTCGGTCCGAATTTCCTTCACCTTCCCGACCAAACGTCCAAATTCTCTACAGTAAATTCTACAGCATCATTTCAAACCCACACTATTCTGATAGCAACACCGAATACAATCTGACTTACAGATATTTACTGAACAAGTAGTGTGATGCTAAGCCAAGGCGCTGATTGAACATGCTCTATTAAATACGGAACTTACACGTACACACACATTAATTCATAAAGTGAAGACATACAAAACTGAAACTCCGCTACATCTCTCAACTCATAACTAAACATAACATCCAGAAACACAAAAAACATAACTATACTAACCATACTAACATATCATATCAAAAAACAAAACACAGCAGTTGGGATCCACAATACAGCTTACCTCAAGCCTAAAATCAACTCAAAAGAGTGGAACGACAAAATATATACCCATATAACAATACACCACAAGAACGCCCCGGGTATACACATTTTATTCTGAAACACCAAAACGCCCACAATGAATATTAACAAAAGATGGAGGACGAATAAATTCAACATGGAGAAAAACACCCATATCAAGGATCTAAAACACCATTGCCTACAATCATGCCACGATTCTCTCAACAACAACACACGATGTTTATGTCTGGATTGATATGGCTATATGGACGCCTTCCTTGCAGAAGCGAAGACGTACAAGCTGGGACTAAACTTTAACTTGAATTCAAATAAATATCTAATGATATTCTAACTTAATATCCCATCCGAGAGGATTCAGCAACTTCACTTCCTAACAATAGACAAGAAATATTGAATATCCTAAAAGACTGCCTCTAGAAAAGATGGCTCGCGTTTTAGATAAGAGCACTCCAGTATTCTTCTGCTATAACTTCTTCTCATGAAAGAAGTGGCGGAGTTGTGTGATATTTCTGGTCGATCTTTCATCACAATTCTACAATTGAATCTGGATTACCTCGGCCTGTAGAATGACCAACTTTTAATCCATCAGTAGTTAGCGAGTATAACGAACAGAAGCACATCAATTCTATATAATATCGTTAAAACAGTCAACCAGAAAGCATCAATCATCGTTTCACCATCTGGGTAGAACGATACCAACAACCACCCACATTCCACGGCTCTGAGTCGTGGAAGGTGGGTGGTTGTTGGAGTCCAACAAGAACAACCACTCCAACCCTACTGTCCCTTCACACCACCATTTACAACGAAACGTTCATCGACACAATAAGGCAGGCCACAAACTGGAACTCAAGAATTCATTCATCAAACTACTGCACCAGAATGCGGACAACCACAATTTTGAAATTACCCACAATCTTTACGAGCAAGCAACAACCCCGGAGAACATAACACACAATTAACTAAAATTCCAATAAATCTAGATCACCAATCAACACCTTCCGTACAAACACTGAATTCTGGTCAAATATCTCAATCAATCTCAGCCCAATTTAAGGACAAATCGTTTTCGGGTGAGATTGAGGAAAACGTAACCAACACGATCCGGGATTATCAATTTCTAACAAGATAACTGGATCTCAATTATGATAATGAGGCTCTATTCTTCAAAAACATCCTGAAAGAACCCGCCAGAACGTTCTTCCTCAACAACCATAACGAGTCGATTACTTTCTGCATGATCAAAAATATGATGATTAGCAAATTCGACTCCAAGGAAAAACCAAATGAAGCACAATGAAGACTAGACAGCCTCAAATTGTCAACATATATGGTAGGAAACGAACTAACTAATGTAGGAATGGATCTCTCAAAACTTTTGTATCTATCGACATAGTCAATCTGCAATGCCTGCCCTTTTTACGACATGACACTTACAGACTAAACATCCACAGTACTTCTCTTGTATCATACAAATGGTTTAAACATCCGCGAACAAATGAAATCTATGAAAACCACACATATCACTGATATGTGTTGTTTCCATAGATTTCATTTTCAGTTCATTTTTAGTTTTGAATGTCTGGCAGACATTCAAAACTGAATGCGCTCACTCCGAGTGGAGTCCATCACACTCAAGAAGGAATCGATCATCATTTCCGAAAAAACAAATCAATCCTCAATTTCGACACTCTACCGTCAATACGCCAATCACCGAGCAAAAAGATACAAAAATAGACAACTTTTCAAGAACAACCGATTGGCCAATATTAGAACCAAAATCAATGGAACAAATATCAACCTAATAATCCCAGCTCATCCTCATCCCATAGACCTCCATCGTATCAAATAACAGCATTTTTAACAATCTTTCATCCTCTTTCTCCGACTATTACCGCTGTGGTTTCACACCATGGTATCCAACTCATCGCTTCTCACCTGTATCCATGAAAACCATAAAAAGAAGACTCAAGAATGGTGAAAACTCCGTATTCATCCTGGCAGATATGATATGTGGATGGGAGTTGGATAATTAATATAATCTAATACCTCTAATTTCAATCTGAGCTAAGCGATGATGAGGCTGAACCAACGGAAACTTCAACAATTTGCACAATTCAAATCTTTTCGGAGCTATAAATACACAGTGGCGACGACTACGTTCCCAAGGACAAATTTGAATAAAATATCCCAAAGTTGACCGTCTATCATACAGTTCTACAATCGCTATTGATTTCAATTGGTTCCAGCTGTGCCTTTTCCTGGATTTTTGTTGTCACTGCTGGACCTCCATGCACCTCCATTCATGTGCTTGTCTTTTTCACTTACCCACCTCTTTTTAAATTATTTATTTTCTTATTATATTCACTAGTCTTACGTGATAAGACCATGCACTGGTAAGCAGGTTTACATTCTTGTCTCTGGAAGAATTGTCGAATAGCCCCATTTGATTGGGAAATATTCCATAAATAAATTTCGTTCTTGTTATTTTCTCCGGAATACAACTTTCATTAGCTCATTAATTTTTTTCGGAACGTCTTCTTCTTGCACTTCAAACCCATCTTGCGCAATGTTTTCTAAAAATGTTCGAAATGATGTTAATAAATCAATACCAATACAGTTGAAAACTTTTTCATCAAATATACCATTGTTTCTGCTTGCAAAATTCTATTCTGAAGCATCCAAAACGTACAATGTATCTTTCCATGTTCCACGGAGTAGAACATCACAATCCAAATTTGTAACCCCACTTCTGACAGAATCTTTACCATTTCCAAAATCCAGTACATTCTTGATCTTATACATACCCGATGAAAAGTTGGGGGAATTTTTCCGTCACTACCATATCTTTTATACATCAACGTGCTCTTCAAATCTTGACAAATATATGTGTCGATGTCTTTCGGGATATTTTTTGACCTCTCATATCTTAACGTCATATAATACTCTTCCGTAAACCTTTCAGCATATCTAGTGACACTCTCATTAGCTTAACCAACGAAATATACTTTTCTCTTGTAGGGGACAATATATTTCTATACCATCTTATTGAATCACCACTCACGGCGTCATGATCACTTCATCCGTCCTTGCAAGGAGCGGTACATGAATGCTAACCCTTGCCAAAACTAAATCTGAACTGGTCATTTCTCGAAAAAATTTGAGCGCCTACAGGCGATGTCGATCGTCTACCAAAACTAGAGGCACATACATATTTCTTCAGCAGTAATAAGTAATAAACCATATTTCTTGTCATATATTTACTAAATGCCAGTATACTTCCCAAAAATTTAATCACTTTTAGAGGTGACTGAAATTATTCCAAACGCAGTTTAACAATCCTCTGTCTGGAAGTATCTCATTAGCGCATCACGATTCGCATGTTCACATCCCTCATTAGATTATTTACATCCGTTACTTATTATAAATGAAGCCATAATTGGACCCGTAAAATAATCACCAAGCTAAAAAATCTCTCAGTTATAGAGGCATTCCATATTTTGAACCACTCCGTTGGTGGTTTCAATATCAATCTAAGATTTCCCTGTCTCATGCATCTCTCCGTTTTCTAAGAAGCAGACCAATTCTGGAAACATGGTATGGAGTGTGAGCACTGCTTGAAAAGTGTTAACTGTAGTCGTTCCTGTTCCATTCATTCAGTTCATCCAGGAACATTCAATTAAATGAACATTCCAAGGGTACATTATCTGTGTCAATCCTAGTTCGCAGGTCTTTCTGTTCCCAATTTACCACCATCCCTTTTAAAATATGAGCGTTGTAATAAATGCAAATGGTTTTAAGTTCTGACATCAAGCATAAAACTGTTGACTATAGAACAATTAAATTACTCCTGTCTTATTGGTGTTGACAAGCTCTAACGACTTCAGGTCGTAGGTTTTTTGTATATGATGAAAAAAGAATAATGTGGTGAAAATCTGTTTTTCAAGTTTCCTCTACAAGCTGCCCGCCGCTTGGTTATATACCAAGCGGCTGGCAGTGAAAGAAAAGCACTGTAAACTGTAATTTGATACTGAATAAAACGAGACAAAGAGCGCACTGAACTAACAACTAGCCTCGTAGCTTAGTGGTCGGGAGACCCCAAGGTCGCCGAGTGGTTTCCAGTTCAATCTCCGACGGGTGCACCTAGGAACGGGGCCAGTGTCGCGCAGTGTAGAACCGGTATCGCCCTTTGTGACGATGCCGCTTTTTTCACCTGTTGGGGCCCAGCCGTATGGCAACTTCTGATTGGATCACCAACTGTAAGCAACTATAACGAGGGAGGCAACAAGTATCTCGTTACACAAGCCAACGGTCTTGGTGAGGAAATTTAACAACGTTTTCAATTTCCATGTCTTCGAGGCCTTTAATGATGCGTTTTCTCATGGCCAGGTCTATTTCTTCTAGTTCCATTTTGTACTTCTCTGTGTTCTTTACATCTCCAGCCTTCTTTTCTTTAACTATCCCTTCGATGGTTGTAACCGTGGTCCGGTGATATCTGCATCCATAAGATATTTTTCTTCGCAGTGGACCGTAGAGCCGTTCTATATCATTTTTAAATTGGAATTTTCTTTAGAAACAACTGTGATTTGGAGAATGGAGAAATCGGTATAATTTTGTTCTATATCATTTCGAAAATTCTGGAAGAAAAATGATTTTGCATGCAATTAAAAATCAAAAATGAGACAAAAAAAATAGTGTGCGTTTACTCCGGCGGCGAGTGTGCATCTGTATCAATCCAGAAGGAACGTTCGGCGCGACAGTTCAGGAGCTGAGCGGAAGGAGAGTCTACGGAAAAGAAGAACATTCGGAGAATGGTGAAACAAAGTATGGTGTGGAATAGGTAAAATATTAGTAATAGTTGCTTAGGTGTTGTGAACAGCTTACGGTATATTGAAAAGGCGTGTACATTGGATAGAGAGATTTCATTATGAATAGCATTGTGATGAACTTCGTAATAAGATTTTTAGGCGGTTGTACCACTTCTCCAAAAGGCAAATGAAACTACTATGCTTATATATAATGTTCGTCATTTGACATGATATATATATTTGCAGGCGAGGATGAGGGAGCGGGGTCAACGGCTGCCGTTACCGTCAGTTACAATGGCATCGTTAAATTTTTTTTTGAGGAAGAAAAAAATATAGTCATGCAATTATGGGGATCCCAATTTCTTTATGAGCGGGGAGATGTGGGAGGCATCTCGTGGATATTTTTTGATTTTTGATTGGAGTTGATTGGGGTTGATTGCAAATCTCGAAATGAATTTTTGCTTTTTGAAATAATTACTACTGTACAGATTTTACATTTACAAAATTACAGTAGATTTTGATTTAACATGAGGTACAAGCAATGCAATATACGTAAGCGAACAGTTGAAAGTGGGAAGAAGAACATAGGTTGCATTTGTTGGTCAATGGTTTGCAGTAGGCAAAAGTCGTTACACAACGTGTCGGGGTAGATTGTGATTGGCCCTTCCCAATTACAAAGCAACCGTCCGTTTCAATGGCCCGTTGTACGCGTTTGCGTCGTTTGTGTACGTTTATTGTACGTGTAATTCGCATTACGCGTACGTGTAGTAATAAACTCATAATCATATAATAAATAATCATAATAATATTAAGAAACGTCATACACTTTACATGAAATGTAATAAAAACCTAATTTAAATTTAATAAATTATTAGTTTATGTAAATAAAATAAAAAAAAAAAAAAACGGATGCCTTAAAAGGGGCTTGAGTCATGGATGCCGCCACACAAAACCATTGCTGTTTCTTTTTATTGCCGAAAAAAAGTAAAAGTTATATAAAATAAATCTTCTTTACAATCTCAAACCATTTTTTCATTCCCGAAATGTCGACACCCGCCACCATCATCCGCAACTCGGAAAAACCAATGGAAGGGTACGTGAGCAAGCGAGGGAAACGAAGTGGGAGTCGCGTGCGTCGTTACATGCGTCTGCGACACTGCGAGCTGAGCAATCATCACACGAAGGACGCTACTGCAACCTGGACCATTGACGTACGCGATGGTGTCATCACAGCCAACTCGAGACGTCATCGCATCACCATCGAGATCCACACCCAACGCCTACATCTGTACGTCGACTCCTCGCACGAGTGTGACCTGTGGTACGAGGCACTGACCAACGCGAAGAGTCGCGCACTTCTTATCAATCATGACGTCGGCGGCGGCGGCGGCGGAGGAGGAGGAGGAGGAGGAGGAGGAGGAGGAGGAGGAGAGGTTGTTGTACCGCGTACGGCTTCGACTGCAGAGGCGATGGTGGCAGTGTATAGCAAGCCGGTCGTCGTGTGTAAGAAGGCTGACGATGAACCGGAGGATCAATTGCAAAAACTGTTCAAAGCGTTCAAAGTGGTCGTGCCGGAAGATTCCGGTAACGTCGAAGTGAACGCACTGACGCATGTGAGTCGTGTGACACAAGCACGGATTGGTGAGAATGAAGTTGGCTGCTGGGATGATCAAACGTGTAGTTGTTCATCGGACAATGATGGCGAGGACGTCAATTGTGAAATGATGCTTGGCGCAGACGTTGTATACGAGGAAACTCCGGTATCCATGATATTCAAACAGTTCAACTTTCCACCTCCTCTTCCGCCGCCGTCGTCGTCGTCGTTGTCTTATAATAACTAAAAGTATAGGCAAGTTGGCAACGACTCGAGAGATGCGTGGGCGTGTAACATTGGTTCCGTATGGGACATACAGCATGAGTAATTGAGTTCGCACGACGCCGTCAACAAACATTTTTGTTTCGAGAAGTGCGCGGCGTCCGGTAGCAGACAGTAAAATCGTCTGTCGGTTCATTGAAATGTACAATTATTTAACATTGCCACATTTTCACATTTCATCACTCTTCTTCCTTTCCTTTGCACGCTCGCAGACAACGTCAACACTCATTAAGACATACAGCATATGTTAATGGCCCGTTTCGAAAACGCAAACAGTTGTGAGGTGAGAAAGCTGGATGAAAAATCAGTAGTGATGAACGATGATGACGGTTGCTCGCGAATAGTGAAGGTGTGTTACCATTTTTTAAGCGAAGGGCACGTTTTTCTGCTCCCAAGGGAGAGTTTTAGAGAACTGTTAGCAGTGTTGGCGATAAGCATCGTGCCGAGCCAATAGCTAATGAATAAATAAAAATGCGAAGTTTGCTCTAAACACTACGACTTTCTCTCATACACTCAAAACATAACACACAGCATACACGTATCATATGCCATTACACTGTAAGATATGACACGTTACACGTTCACTCCAACAGAACCCTGAAGCCATATGTCTCACTAACCGCATTGCGTCTGTAAATGTTTACAAACTTTTAATCCAAGATCAAGGAGAAAAACATTCACCATCGGTGTCCAGCGCACAGTTCACAAATGTCTGAAATAGAATCTGAATTATCCACCTACATTATACACATGTGTACATGTCCACGTCACGCAACACAATCCGTGACGCCACGGATCGCGATACTTGCCCCATACCGACACCAACCCGATTTTCGATCCTCCTTCGCTTGTCGCTACAGTACTACTAAAACATCGCTTCTCCTTTGCTTTCATCCTATCCGCTAGTTCGCCCTCGCTTACCACGTTCTCATTGACAATCACCTCCTTTACTGCATCGCGCTTCCAACGTTCTGCTACGGTAGTCCATTCATACACGTGTCAATAATCCAATCCTACACATTGATCGTTACATCGTCATAGCCCTAGCCAGTACCTCAATTTCGGTTATCATTCGACAATCCGAATTCTGTTTTTCCAAATTTCGAACACGTCGTTCACACTACTTGCCTACTGCTATTTAAAATCCACTAACGAAATAAATAATAATAAAAAAAAAATCCGTAATCAAGCAGAGCATCAACCTGTTATCAACCTTCCATTAATAATAAATTAAAGGACACAGTACAAACAGATACTATCTCAACCTTCCCTTCGCGCATCTATTCATAAAATAAAATAAAATAACTACTTTAAGCAACCCACACCCAACGTCCATAACAAAATTTACAACTGGTACGCATTTAAGAAAATGAATCGCACATAATATGTCCACCCGCTCAAACTATCGAACTTCCTCTGTTTCAGAACTACAATAGCAGAGGACGAAATTGAACCCGGCCCATGAAGCATTCCAAAAGCACCTTACCTTCCCTCGATCTTCAACCAAGCAACAGTAACGAGCTACAAGCCCTGCCTCAGAACATCACACGTGGTGAAGACGACGTCCCCCTTTTCCACCGAAATTACGTTGATTGCGAAGCTTTTTCTTGCGGAATTCCAAATGATGAACAAAGCACGACAACACTTCCAGAAATGAGACAAGTGCTACTAGATAACTTTAGTTACTCCTTACCGAACGGTACCGAAATCTCCAGCGAAAATTATCTCAGAATGCCGCTTGCTACTGTGGCTTTAATGAAAGACATTGCGGAACTGTACAGATTTCGGCAAAAATTATTTGTTTTAGTTGACAAATGGATGTTAAATTAAAAAAGAGAAAAGATCTCTTCAGTACGGTGACAGCCTTGTAAAGTGAAAGTTCAGTATGGTGATCGAGTCCAGAAATAGGGATCAGTCAGGTACTTGGGGGTAAAAGCTTTAAGATCAGAGGGGGTCGGATAAAAATACTCCAAATGAAGTACAGTTTTTAATGAGTACGGTGACAAGTGTGAACACGAGGGAACTGTGTAGTGACAAGAAAAGTTCAGTTGGATGACAAATAAAAGATGAAAAGTTCAGTATGGTGACAAATGAAGTTCAGTACGGTGAAAAATAAATTTTAGTATGGTGACAACTAGGGTGATAATTTAGAGAAATGTTTCATCTTCATCATCATCAAATGTATGACGCAAAGGACATTGCGTTGATCTATGAGCCATTTAGTTTCATAAAGAGCATGAAAAAGTACGATTATTTTTATGTGCTGGTACTCTCTCATACCAACCTTTGCGTCTGACCACACCATTTTTTAAAGGACGTCCACGAGGTGGCGGTAATCGTTTTGGAACCTGTACATTCCTATTTTCTGCTACCATGTTATGTGATTTGTTTCTTACTTCGTCCAATTTAAACTGGGCAGAAATAGTAAAGGAAGATTTTTCATATTGCTGCTTCCAGATAGCAGTGAGATGACGTGGAGAAATGAACTTGTACAAATTAACAGTTCCATAATTTTCGCAGAGAACCACAATCGAATGAAAACATGGGAATCCGTAGCCATTATTGGAGTAGGCGCAAAATGTTGGTGAAGTTTGGGGTGAAATGCTAGTTACAATACGAAGAAGCTGAGAACCATCTGTATTACTGGAAACAGTTGCCTCCATTTGATTCGTCCCATGTATAAAATTCACTGAGTTTTGATACGGTCTTGATCTTAGTATCAAAGTACTGAGATGTTTCTGAACATTTGGAGGGACTGGACAGTACCATTTATCAACATTTGCCTTCAGTTTTAAAAAAGTTGTTCGTTGAGTTTCAACAACTTAATTGAGCATGCTTTGTGGTGTTTCCGTTCTAATATGACTCTTTAAAGCTGCTGCCATTGCACTTCCTGCACCTTGTGAGGTATATACCAGATCTTGTAAATTTGAAAAGGCTCTGTACACCTGAGATCGACAGAATTTTCGTAAGTATGATGCTGTCTTCGGTGCATAATTTTCAATTATTTCCTCAACTTGTTCAAACGATGGTGCCCGCAGAGCTTTCTCATA
>JAULBU010039984.1:0-14679 GCA_032358235.1 Odonthalia washingtoniensis | reverse complement strand
GCTGGGGATACCACTCGCAGTAGGGTGGAATCGGTCCGTCTTGGTCTGTAACAACAAACCAGTATCGGTGTATCAGGACTCGATAGACCAACCGTGTGACACATTGGCCGACGGGGAACAGAACACAAAAGGAAAAAGTAAGTCGACCAGATTAACATTTATACGATCGTAGAAAGGAATAAAGAAAAAGCGTAGAAAGTAAGACGGCACAGCCTGTACAGAAACTACAATCCCTTATTGCCAGGGTTTAGATTGCTGTCATTAACCTGTCCCTCAAATACCGGTCTATCTGGTAATCATAATGGAGTTGGTGTTGCATGCTCATAATGTTGTCTACTAATTCCCTAAATATCGTAACTTCTGATTCATGCAGTTTGTATTTCATCACGTCAGTGAGCATCATGGAATGAAATTCTGCGAGAAAGCATGAATATTTGTCTGTCGAGTTGAACCACGTTCGCAATAGCTCTATTAGTTCTTGGAACTTTTCCGTGGCCTGCCCTTTCTGGCAAATAAGGATCGTGCACTCCCTTTCAACATAGTGAACATTGCTTTTATATTTTCTCCTCGGGTTGCGTCACAATTCTCAGCTGTCTCTGAATATAAGTCTAATAAAGTTTTTAAATATTCATCATATAGTCCTGAGAATTTTGGTTTGCCCTGGAAGGACTTTATTATTGTGGTTACTCCTCTTTCTCTCCGACTGTCGTCATTCTATGAACTTGACTCAGGGTTCGTTGTACCTGGGCTTATTTTGTACTTGATAGTTCTTACATTTTATTATGGTAAGTAAATTATTCTGTTCTCATCCTTACCGTCGTCGGATGAATCCCCATCTACGTCATCATCAGGGCCTGTTAGTGACTTTGGTGAAATTATTCAGGGATTCTTAGCTCAATGATATATTATTCACCCTTCTCGTCTTGAACGTCATTTCCTACTGTTGACAGTAATCCTTCGTTTGTAGTTGTCTCTACCTTTACAAGTGATGGATCCGGGTTTCCCATTGCCTCAGTGACATTGGAAATTGGTATTTGAGGTTCCTTTGCATCTCTCTTTATCTTTATGATCATGTGATTATCTCTGTAGAGAATATAAATGGTTGCCTCTGTAGAGGAATAAACGTAATGTAAAACGGTACTGTACACGATATTGTACGATCAACGTCGTGCCTTGTACAGTAGAGTGTAATATGAATGAGTGTGGGTATGGATGTGTGTAGGACTACTGCAGAGTAGGGACATACAGTTTGCAAGTGAGAGAGAGTGGATGTGTCAGGATGGATCAGTAGGCACGGAAGAGAGGATTGGAGCACGTAGGGATTAATGAGAAAGGTAGGGCGAGTGATAGTACTTAGCCGACAACAGTAGAATTACAGATGTGAGTGTAAGTTTGTAACAATACGAGCTTCGATGAATTTAGTGACTGGGTGACAACACCTGGTCAGGAAAGATTATAAACATATAGTTTAGTAATAGTAGGAGTAAAAAACTAAGGAAATAGAAAAGAATTGAAGGTGAAAAAGGTGCCAATGAAGTTCTTATACTAAATGAGAACGTCAAAATACCGAATAGAAGACAGTAGTATTTGACGCTGGAAGCTTGAAGTGCCAAATTGTAGTAAGGTTCCAGTTGTACTGGGCTGGGGGATTAAAGCATAAAGTAAGTCGAAAAATAATGTGGCCTATACTTATAAGAGTAAATTAGACTACTGGCCTTGCACAGTTCGATCATTTGGGAGTTATGAACCTTGACATGTATCCAGGACGAAAACACCGAAGTGTGTAACTAGTGCTATAGTTATGTGGAGTTCGGTTGGTTTTCATTTTGACATCTATAATGGGAGTTCATCGTAGGATGTCCAAGGAATACAAGCCAGGTATGCAATAATTACTACTATTACTACCATGTTTAGTGTGAAGAATTTTAAAGCATATGTAGGATCCATTGCAGTATGTACAAGTTTAACTGAAAGTGCGTTATGTAATAATGATTATTATTATTACTATGGACGGGCGTTCATTCGAGTTAAATTGGGTTATGAGCATTACTTTGATAAAGTATAATCTGTCATATTTTGTATGTATTATATTTATATGTGTATATATATTATATAATAATTATCATTATTAATAGTTATTGTTATTATTAGTTCTTTTTCCTTTTATTTTGTATATATATTATATTTGTATATTAAAGTACAATATGTAGAGAGGTTCCGGAAGCTTTTAATATCCTAGTAAGAGACGTCGAGGTTCCTACATGCTTAAATCCATGAGTTGATGATATGCGTAAAGTTGTAGGGTATGTCTTATGTCTTTCTGTATGGATGAGAAAAAGGGGAGTAGAAAATATTCTTGTGGATCATAGTAGAAGCAGGAAGGAGGTAAGAAAAAAGGATAGACGAAAAGTAATATAAAGAAGCTTAAGCTGGAGTATGTCGATAAGTGTCGAAGGAGTGGCGAATAATCCATTGAACGGTATCGAGTGTATGGTAATGTGTCTCCAGCATTGTAAGAAAACCAACCTGTGCCATAGGATTAGTAAGTCCATCGATGAGGATGGCCCCTGAACGGACTAAGCCTATGATTGAAATATATTTGGTCCTGAATCCACTTATTGATGCTGCAATGTCAAGCATGAGTCTCTTCTCTGATGTGAGACTGATATTGCTTATCACATCGAAAAGACATTTAGAGTATGTAAACAGTTCGAGGTTGATATAGTGTTTAGTTAATATGTTGAGCTCCGATGTGAGTGTGAATACAGCGTCAAAGAGTTCTGCAAAAGCTATGACTTCCGCGGCCATTACCGAACGGCAGAGACTCGTTGCATTATAACTGCGGAATACAAGGGGTATGACCTGGTTTGAAATATAGTTGAATAGTATGATAAAGCGAAGTTGTGAAGTCAAATCAGAATTGTTGCTGAACGAGGCATCGGATTAGCCTATTAATTTGAGAGTCGATAAGTCTGGTTTGGGGATGATAATGTTTATCTTGTACCTTGGCACGTAGAGTGTTGCAGAGTTGAGAGTGTTTAGACAGGATATAGTATTTTAATTATAAGTGTCTTCCCTTATTTGCGCCAGTCTTGAAATTTTGTAAAGGAAGTCCAGCCTGGTGTGGGAGAGCCACGAAAGGCGCATCCTCATTGAGTGGACCACGGAAATAGTAATGTCAATTTCCAATTTTTCTAACTTCTTGACGTAGTGCTGTTTAGTTTGTACCATGATGGATGCGTCATTGAAGGTGAGCCAACAACCTGTAAAACCACACAGGAGAAGAGGTTGGGTTTTTCATGTCGAATATTTTCTCAGTCTTGCATGAGAGTTTCTTGAAAGAATCGTTTCCGACACGCAGTAGACCGTCCACATAAGTTCCCGAGACCCCCGACAGTTTCGATTTGTTTATTATGTAGTGGACAGATGAATCCGTGTCAAGTTGATTAATTGATAGATTGTTGATATAGTGCTGTTGGAGGGTTTTAAACCAGAGATCACCTGATTCAGATAAGCGGTATAAAGGTTGAAGAATCTTGAGGCATTGAACTGTTTTCAATTCCGACTAGGGGACAATTTAATGAACAAACAGATCTCTTTCAATTGGAATAGATGATTGTAGATAGGCTTCTGTCAAGTCGGAAGTCCATAAATCGAAGCCAAACATGGATACAAGTGCTAGTAAGAGCCAAATAAATGATAGTTAAAACGTTTGGGAGGAATGCACCATAAACTTCTTAAGTTTATTTCGATGTCCTCCCATAAAGAATTGAGACCTGTGCTTTATTTTCCCATCAATATATAATTTTAGTGCGGGACCGAGCCGTTCTGGAAGTATGTTGGCGTTCGGCGATGATGCATTCCTTTAGGACGACCTTGAAGGTACCTAGTTTGATGGGGTTCCTTATCTCTTCTTTCTTGGCGTGGATCATTTGTGATGTGGATGCAAGGGGTTCCTTGATAGGTATGACCTCCGTGAGGAATACGTCATCCTCTATCGGAGGTGTTTTAAAAGACGTAAATAAGGAGTTCATTGCGGCGAAGATGGATGAAGACAAAGTGATGGGTGGGAGATAAGGTTTTAAAGATGCTATTCAGAACGGTCTCGCTTGAGCATTCGGTATTGTGTATATGTACCAATTTAGGCTTACAGTCTGAGGAAACCACCTTGTGTGGACCCATGAATTAACCATTCTTACTTGTGTAGCATTTCTCTCTCCATACAAGCACTTGGCCTCCGGGGTCATATACTTCGTTGGGAACTTTTGGTACGTTGTGCCGCATCGCTCTTGCTACTCTCATCTTGTCAACATGAAACTTCATTTCGGCGCGAATTATGGCTTCGACTTCTCCGCGTTCATTAGTAGTAGGCCTAAGTCCATAGTATGTAGGCATGTCCATACGGGATAATTCGCCGAAAACTAGGGTGGATGGTACTAGTTGGTCTGGATATGCCGTGTAATTCATGGCTTTTACGGACAACACCAGGATCAATTCAAAATCAGACTTTGGATGTTCCAAGATCATTTTCCTTATCACGTTGCGAATGGGTTCGTGGAATCTTTTGCAGATTGAAAATCCATTATGAGCTCGATTCCAGTTCCCTCGACTGTTATTCCATCTATTGCAGCTAGCCTGATGAATGATGGACCGAAATTGGAACCTTGACCTATTACAATACGGTTGATTAAACCCGTGTATATCGAAGTCCAACATAGTATGAGAGCAGTCCAAATTGAACTGGTTTCGTGCTTCTTGAGTCGAGACGCCGCGCTAAAATAATTCACCTCGTCAATTACGTGAAGAATACCATGCTTTGTTTTCTTGATAATTATGTAGAATATGTCAATAATGATTCTCTATGATGAGCAGCGGTGAATGGGGAACCACTAACAATGTCGTGATAGGCCATGTATGTGGATAATCGCAAGTTATCCAGCCTAAGCTGGATCTCGCGCTGTCTGTCTGCGGAGTCTCAATTGGCCTTCATGATGTTATAGACGGTTGGAAAATCCATAATGGTCAATGTATTGTTGGAGTAGAATGTTGCGGCAGGTTTTTTGAGGATTTTCGTTATAAAAAGAGCATTTTGTCGATTGGAAAGTTCCAGTAGGTCGGTGAATGTTCTGTAGTCGCGTAAGCAGTTGTTGATGCTCTCATATAGCGAGTCTGTAAAGCAACGGTACTTGTAGTAGGAACTTATGGACGTTAAAATATGCTCAATGTTCATCATTGTGACCACATGAGTTCAATCGGGTTCTGAAGCATCGTCGTCAATCTGTTTATGTAGTGTCTGTTCTAGCTGTTGATCTGATAGTGGAGGATTGTATTCTCTGTCACTGCAAAGAACGAGAGGGTGATGGGAAAAAATTCCTGCTGTTGCGGGTTGGGAGGCGAAAGGGTGTATTCAGGTGTGATTAATGATCTTTATTGTATTGGTGGCGGTGGTATGGGTTGAGTTTGATCGACGTGCACAGGGGTTGATGTGTGTGTGTTGTTCAATTGTGTTAGAAGGTTAATCGGAGTGATGGGAAATTTGGTTCAGATTGTGCAGCTGGAGTTGTGTTGGGAGTAGAACGTGTTTTAGTGAAATCATAGACCTGTACCCTGTTCGTACTGATTGTTTTGAATATGTTATGCCGTACCAATTCGCTCTTCTAGGTGATACATGCTAACCATAAATGCATCATTAGTTCGCTCTTGTCAGTGTCGTCGTCCATAAGGTCCATAATTGGAATGATAAGCAGCGAAGGATCGGGGAAACCATACAGCATTGAAATATATTTGAGCAACGCTTTGGGTGCGAGCGGCATAGAAAAAGTACGCTTGGTTTAAGAGCTCGCTGTCCGAAGGTAGGGAATGGCATACGTCGTCAAGGAACTCTTGTCGATCGCGTGGCAGAGCTTCTGTGCTGGTTTTCAGGATGGGATATTCTGCTAAGAACGATTTTTCTTCGAATTTGAGCTCGCACCTGCTAGTGGGGATGTTGTTTTAATGGCATCAGCACGCCTTAAACATCTCTTTTATCGAATGATATGTTCACCAGAGAACAAGGTCGTACCAGTAATAGTGCTAGGAAGTCTTGTGACTATATTGTCATCACTCATCTTAAGTCTTGTCTTGTTGGAACTTGTGGTATTATTTCTTGTCTTGATCAAACCAGGATTGTCAGTTTTTAGCTTGTTGGGTCTTGCACGGATCCGTTTGTTTGATAAATGATCGTAAAAAAAGGGACAAAGAGGAAAACAGTGTGGCTTGGGACGTATTTGATGAATGGCGGGGTTGTGAAAAATTAGAATGTTGCTTTGTATGAATAGATTCATTGCGCGCAAAGATTGTCTCGTGGTGCGATGTGTTGTTGGTGTTTTTTCTTTTTTTGATTATTTTGAAGTATAGCATGTTCAGATTTATCATGATTCGAATCTGGATTGTCGAGGAATACACATAACCTAAAACGGTACTGTACATGATGCTGTACTATCAATGGCGTGCCTTGTACAGTAGAGTGCAGTATGACTGAGTGTGGGTATGGATGTGTGTAGGACTACTGTAGAGAAGGGATATGCAGTTGGGGAGGAGAGAGAGTGGATGTGTGTAGATATACTGTAGAGTAGGGATATACAGTTAGCAAGTGAGAGAGTGGACCGGTCAGGATGGATTGGTAGGAAGGGAATAGAGGACTGATAAACAGAAGGATCAATGAGCAAAGGCAGGGAGAATGATAAAATTTAGATGACAAAAGTAGAACCAAAAACGTGGGTATAAGTTCGTAAAAATACAAGCTTCGATGAATTTAGTGACTGGGTGACAACACCTGGTCAGGAAAGATTATAAACATATAGCTTAGTAATAGTAGGAGTAAAAATTAGGGTACGGAAAAAGGAATAATGGTGAGAAAGGTGCCAATGACGTTCGTATACTAAATGAGAACGTCAAAAGGCC
The DNA here is from genome assembly GCA_032358235.1 of Odonthalia washingtoniensis. NCBI lineage: Eukaryota > Rhodophyta > Florideophyceae > Ceramiales > Rhodomelaceae > Odonthalia > Odonthalia washingtoniensis. The sequence continues at coordinate 7,737 of JAULBU010039984.1, read as the reverse complement.
TAATAGTAGACAGTAGTATTTGACGCTGGAGGCTTAAAGTGCCAAATTGTAGTATCAGGTTCCAGTTGTACTGGGCTGGGGGATTAAAGCATGAAGTAAGTCGCAAAATAATGTGGCCTATACTGATAAGAGTGATTCAGACTACTGTCCTTGCACGGATTCTACTGGGGATCTTTTTCTATTAGTGTCTATGTATATACCTATTTGTGTCAGCAGGTGTCTACACCCAATTAGAGTTCTTGGCCAACTCCGAATTGTGGCGGATGGAAAGCAGTAATGAAATCAATCCAAAGTAGTTCCACACGTAAATTGTTCTTATTATAGGCTAAGTAAATTCCTTTCCTATAATTTTTGGTTTCCATTCTGTGTGCTTACTCTCTCCATTTCGAGGCTCTAGTATCGAGTGGTTCTGGATCATCTGCGTAGTTTGGGTAAGGTGCTTTTTCCTTTTCTCCTTCTGGTGTGGTTCTTGTCTCATTTACAAAAAACGGCAGTGAGATTCGATTGTGCATTAGATTTTGTAATCGGTTCCTCTCCAGATTTATCCATCACTGGTATTTCGGGTGTCTCCTTTAAAGTTTTACCTGAACGAAGAACCACTTGGGGTGTTTGTTTGGGGTTTGGAGTCATGTTTTGCAAAATAGCCTTGGGCCTTACAAGTTATAAATGTTGAGCCTATTTACTATTATTATATCTTTTGCTTTTATCTAACGTTTGTATATTATAAAGATTCATCTCAGCTTTTCTCCTTATCTATTCCAATTTGTTATTCACTTCTTACTTTTAATCATCCCCTTTCGTAGGCGTGTGACGTACGTGCTATTTATACGTCCTGAAGTCTAGGGATTCCCAGTCGCTTTTTCAGACGTATATGTACGTCCGAAAAAGCGACTGGGAATCCCTATAATCCTAGTCCTGGCGTTGCGGATAGATGATAACAGCATGTTTACCGGTGTCTTTATTTTGTAAATTGTGAAAAAATAGAAAATTTGAAAATAAAGACAGAAAAATGAAATTTACTGGCGAGCTGTATTTCATTCACATCCAACAATTTCAAAGATACGGTCGTCAACGACCGCAAATTCTGAAAGATGCGGTCGTGGACGCCCGTATCTTTAAAATCTATCCGTATTTCTGAAACGGATTAATTGGCCACTGGACCAATGAGAGGGCGATGAATGGAAAAATGAGTGGACTTGAAATTTTGTTTCCTTTACGAGTGCGCGAAACGACTCGTTCCTTGCCACCACTACGTCCTCCTGAATTAAAAAGCGATTGAAGTGCACCTCGCAGCTTCAATCTTTCGGTCCAAAATCCTGCCCCCAACTCATTCACTTCGTCGCCATCGGCATCGATCGATATCTGCTCCACTGCGTTCACATAATTGATGGGTCGAGGAAGCGGTTGGAGAGACGTTGGGATCGGACGCCTCGCGCGTGCATTCATATTTAAAATTCGAGGAAGGTATTTTTCGTACGGTGCGCGCAAGTAATCCACCCCAAACACCTCGACAATCTCTTTGAGAAAACTAAAAAAACTACTTCACACGGACACACCGGACATTTTGCAGAGTTCTTCTACCTCATCAAACCCCTTCCCGTACGCAAACACACGGAATGAAGCAATGATACGCATGCGAGGTGTGATACAGGGCCTCATTGTAGCGTCATGTCTTTGGAAGAATAAACTGCGTCCTTCCAAGTCCCGAAATACTAGATTGAAAACTGTGCGAGGCATCCAGAAGCGACGATCGAAATCCACCTCGTCGTACACGCAGTCGGGGGCGGAGTAAAAGCTTTGAAATCGAAAGTCGGCCTCCGTGAAAGAACGATTCTTGTTGCTGGCTCGTATGCACACATAGTGCTCCTACCACATACCGTCATCGCCAAGATCTGACAAAGACGAATCTAGAACCACCATAGCGATGGTCTTGTTTCTTTCGTCGCTTAAGTCTCATACGTGGAGCGACATGATTTCCGGGTCTTTCTGAATTCACAGAAGTTGACCTACTGCAAAACCTTCTGTGCCAGTAATACTACTGACAGAAAAATAAAGATACCTTTCTGATGTGTTTCAACGAAATACAGATATTTTCTGCACCCACTAAACTTTTCACACTTTATAAAGTAAAGATAAAAATAGAACCACCGGTAACTATGCTCTAATTGTTCTATTAGCAGTGCAGAGATGAATATATTTTTCGGCAAGGTCACGATTGTCGATGTCCTAGTTGAACGTGGATCAGGTTTAAACGGGTGGGATTACTTGGTTGTGTCGAAAGAAGCCACTTACGAAGTAGAAAACGAGCGTTTATTAATGCCAAAGTAGTCATTCGCATATACCGATGGGGTATCGAATACATTGATTGTATTACCGAGGTATTCATCTCTATTTCCGAAGAAAGTTTTCTTTCCTGAAGATGCCTGCATCAGGCCATTAATGCCCACTCTACTCATATGTTCGTTTCTAGGTCTGCTATAATAATTATTGGGTCTGTATGATACTGGGTCTGAGGCCCTTGGTAAATACTCCTTCTTTGACCTGCTCTTCCCATTATTCTCTTCTTCGCTGTGATAATAGTCGTCTGGTGGCCCGCCATTTGGTTTCCCAGTCTTATATTCGACGTCGTTTCTTTTTGTTGCAAGGTTATTGTTGGAGCTGGGCCTCTAGGATTGACTTGATTTCTTCTGTCTGGGTGGATGTATTTTTCAGTTATTTGTTAGTGGTAGGCTGGAACCTCTTCTAGTCTTGTTATTAAGTTCATGGTAGGTACTGGATGGTCGTCCCTTTTGGTTCCTATGTGATTCTCTGTATAAAGGAGATCGATCAGTTTCTGAGCCCTACCGTTCCTATTTAGCCCAATTTCTACAAATATCCCGTTATAGTTTAAGAAATATGTCCTCTTTGTGAAAATTATGAAGTCCCATAATTTAATAGTATGAGGCCAGAAGATTGATATAAAATCGATGCAGAGATTCTCTCCCTCTAATTTTATCTTTGTAGAAGTTCAATATGACCTCTCCCATTTCATGTATTTTCAACAAATACCTGTCCCTTTACTCGCCTGTGGCCATCCCAGCCCTACACGGTATCAGGGAGTGGTTCGTGTCCTTATGGCTGTTTGGATAAGGGGTTGCGTCAGATATATATTCCTCTACCCTGTTCTTTGTAATTTATTCGCATTGGATGTCTGGTACCGAGCACATTGACGGGTTTGCTTGGGAGGAAGGTGGTTCGGGCTGTACCTTGTCTAAGTTCATACTTCTGTTTCCACTTTCTAGTGGTTCGGTAAAAGAAGGAATTTTGATATTGTTCCTCTGGTAGGTGATGGTGTAGGCGGTGGAGATGATGTAAGCGGAGATTGACAGAGACCTGGACCAGGACGGTTTCCTTTCAATCTACCAGATCTTCTAAGTCCCTCATGATGTGATTTTCTTCTCCTAAGGTTATCTCCACTTCCCATTTACCATGAATGTTGTAGTTGAGTCATCCTCGTTGCTGGCGTAGCATAGTTTAAACTGTCGAAACAGGACACTTACCAAGTAGAAATACGAGCGTTTGGAAATGCTAAAGTATTCAAAAAATTTAAATCAAATATTATTAATAATTTGATGAGATGTAGGAAAGTTTCGTTTGTTATGCAGCTCCGCAGTTCGCAGGAATTGTGGTTGCCCGGATTATCATACTAAAATTAAGTATTTTCGCGGATAAGTCGGGTCGAGGGCGCTGAAGAGTCCTTGTCAACTTCGTTGGATGTGGACGGAAATTGAGTATCTCTATTCTAATGGTTGCTTTCCTCTAGGTAGTAGGGATTAAAATAATCATAGAGGTGCGTTGGCTGGATCCATCCTTCCGATGGGAAAATGATCTCTTGATTAGTCTAAAGATGAAAGCGGGGGTTGTCAGGTGTTTTTGTAAATTTCTACCCCTTTCTTTATTGTTCTTCCTCTTGTTAGATATGGCATGTCTACTGAAATCGAGGTCAACTTCTGTTGAAAATCAATACCTGAGTCTTAGAATCCTACTGGTTGTAATTATTAAACATTGCTACAGTAAGTTCTGATAATCGCAAAACAGATGTGAATTAAAGTCTACCATTCTCATATTGAATGATATTTCATCACAAAATCCAGTCACTGTATTGTGTACTATATTACGTGATAGGTACTTTCTGAATTTACTTATACTCTCCGTTTCTCACGTGTAGAGTTCTCTCCTCCGGTATATCCGTGTTTAAGGTTACCCATGACTTTTAGATGATCCAAGACTGTACCCCTGCCTTGCTTCCTTTCCTTCTCGTCGTGTTATGTGGACTTTAGTCACTTATCGTTGAAGGTGTTACCCATTTATTCATTCGTTTATATCGACTCTAATGTGTGCGCATGCCGTTATGACCCCTTCATGAGTTTTGTTTCGACGCTCTCCCTTTCTTTCTCGCTTCGTTATTCGTGCCCCTCTCATTAAAATTCTCACCTCGTTATTATTCTCTTTTATTCCTTTCTTGAACTTGTATCGTGGTAGTGCTCGTGCTGTTGCTAGTTACTAGTTAGGTTGTGGCCGTGCTCCTGTTGTTTATATCTTTCCGCATCCTGCTTTTGAGATATTTCTACCTACCTCCTGCTCTTGCTCTATATCCGCCAACTTAGTTCTGGGGTCTCTCTGCCTCATGGTCTTTCTCTCTGGCTCATACTTACTATTTCTGCCAACTGCATCACACGAACCATCGCTCAAATCGAATTCGAAAAATTCGATTCGACAGGTTGTTGAAGCTTTCAAATCTGCGGCTGTGTTTTTGTTACTTTATAATTGTACCGAAAATCATATATCCGTAATGTTGTAACGTCAACGTAGATAGACAAACGGACAAAATGCATAAAAGGGTTTTTTCCATTTGTTTAGTAAGGTAGACAGCGCAGAAAATTTGCATGCCACGACGGGGGACGCAAAATTACATTGTGTGGGACGATATGATTGGTTGGACGGAAAATGAAAATAATAGCTTATTAATCAATTTGAATTTGTGACTTTCACTAATTTAAAGAGTTGTTAAAAAATGAGATTGGAGAAATTTGGAGCATCGAGAAATCGGTGAGATGTATGATCTGTAGGTTTTTTCAGTAGAAAACAATGTAATTGTAACAAAATTATTGTCCGTACAGATATTTTTCGTTTTTGTTCCTTTTCTTTCCTTCCTACATCCCAACGTTACACACAGACAACTCAAATTTCAACAAAACCAGAGAAATGCAATCCCCCTTCCAATAATTTCCAGATCAATTCCCGGGCGGTGCGCCGTCAGAAGGCGTCGTAAATGATGAAAAACAAACCCCTTCAGTGAAAGGAAGGGAGCAGACTCGCACCGCTGGAGGAAGAGGATAAAGCCGAGAAGGGGACGGAGTGCGGGGAGTGGAGGGTGTGGAGGGAGTGGTGTGACCAGGGCTCGTGGAAGAGGTATGCATAAATGTTTTACCCACAACGACATATGTAACAACTGGTATATTATTCCCGAGAGAGAAAACAATCTCTCAGGCGACGAGGACTTCTTTAGGGCTGCGTTGGATGAATGGGCACGACGGTTTTCCCGTACTGTTGCGACAAATATAGATAAGAAGCTCGTCGCCAAGAATCTAATGAATGACAAGTCTTCGTTCTTAATTCTATGTTTGATACTCCCGTCGAGCCTCGCACTCAATGGGTAAATATGAAATTAACGCTTCTACGTCTCACCGATGGGGTCGTTACGAAGTTAGATTTTTATCGCTCTTTTGCTCTTTTCCTCACCTCTCATACAATTTTTTACTCCATGGCAAAATGTCTGGAAGGTTTGGTAAAACATGCGATACCCCATCTCCCAACTGTTCAATGAATGCGATATATTATGTCCAATGTGATGGCATACTCCATAAAGATGTGCCCGAAGAGGTCTCTGGTACGTGAATGGCACAGAGAGACGAAATGCAGCATTTTGGTGAATTTGAAACTTTTTCGTTTCGAGATATGAAGAAATGTTTTCTCTTACTACTGTACCAGTTTCTGACGTGAGACGATGACCTCTTTGGTTCGCGGGTCAATGATAATGCACTAACATCCATCAACCCAAGGAGAGAAGACGTTGAGAGAAATGTAGCAAAATGCGAAGCTGATGCACTATTTACAATCACATTGGATGTCCAATTTAGAAGACGGGGGGAAAGCGTCATTGAAGGCACAAAGAAGTTGATGAATAGGCTGTTGAAGGGGCGTGGGGAGGTTGCTTTGAATAAATCAATTGTTACTGCAGATAGTGGGTACGGAAAAGAGGAGATTATAGTTGTACTACGGGAATGTGGTATGAAATCACTGCTTCTAATTCCTGATAATGTAATTCGCTTTCACCTGTCCGTTGAGTCGTCGTACCTAACTGTTGGTAGAGACGAGGCTCAAAGTATTGAGGAAGCGGAAGAAGATGCTGTTGCGACTTTACCAATTTCTACTCCTGCTGCTGACGGACAAGGTGCTGGCAATGAAACGGCGGGTGAGTTAGAAATAGATGATGGTGGTGATCTTGAACACGCATGGGTTTTTGCGAAAAAAGTAGAGATAGGGGTGAGAGTAACGTTTTTGAGTCTGCTGTCAGTGAGCCACATGGCGATTGATACTGCAAAAACTTAGATTTATGTATGATTTTCCTGCCCATATACATTTGAAATGGAATAAGTGGGTCTGCAGTCGAAAGGGAGTTCGAACGATGGACTACTTGTTTCGAGGTGGAAAGTCTGCAGAAAGTCAAATTCAGAATGACGATGAAAAATGGTCCGTGGAGAACACACTGAAAATGATTTGCACAGTTCTTACAACCATGCAGAGATGTTCCGATTGGTTTATCCTTCGTCAGTTTAGAGTTACAGGTACAAATACCTGTAAGCTCATGCTCCGTATCGAAAGAACTTGACACCACCTAAGAATTTTAAATATAGCAGATGCAGTTACTTACAATACACTTCATCATAGATAATAATTTTTTGTACTTCTTGGTTCAGCAGGAAGAGAAGTTGGAGGAAATGATGAGAAGCACGGATAATGAACAGGCTGTGCTAATCTTCATTAGGAAAAGGTCTTGGGTAAATTCTGCATTCCAGGTGGGTATGCTAGGTTATAAATATGACGTGGGATGGACCTGTTCTCCGGACGGGGATCTGGTACTAGATTATAGAAATAGCCCAGAGTTCGGATTCGTTTGGGAATACCATGTGGATATTGACGTCGGTGGTGTGCTATATGCATTTAGTGCATTGGAAATTATGACTACAGTATCCCCGACGGGTGTTTGCGTACAGAATTGGATACCTGCAATCCACTTCGGCTTTTGAAATTACTGACACCGAAGTTCAAAAATACATACCTTATGATCACCTATGCCTGTGACTTCGACATATGTTAGTGATGCATTTAAATATAACTGTATACGAATCAAAGACGGAGACGGGAGAGCTTCTAACAATCATTCTGTATGCTTCATCAACATTACTGCATGACATTTCTGCATGCATTCGACCAATTATCTCTCTCCTAGTTAGCTGGGCACATGATGGAGGTGAAGTACCAGACTTCGCGGTGGAGGAGGATAACTAATTGAATAAGTAGAAATTACCGTTTTGGAAAATAGTAAAATCGGAGGTTATCGGAAATAGACCTCTTACTCAAGGTAAAATATTCCGATACGGGTTGCAGGCGATATACAACAAGAAGAAAGGCGGG
>JAULBU010039973.1:0-14679 GCA_032358235.1 Odonthalia washingtoniensis | reverse complement strand
ACGGTATCCGTGAGTTTCTCGATTTGGATATACTCCGAAATTATAGGCACTGTAACAGACGAAACCGTTTTCGTCATCGATTCCATCTTGGACTCGAGTTGGTGCACCAGGGTCCTGATCGATTCGAGGCGATCCAGGATCATTTCATCCTGTTGGAAACATTGGTCCAATTTCGTTTGCACGTGCGCCCCAAGTATGTATATTCCTGTCCCGCTTTTGTCGGTTCGTCCGTGCCACCGGCTGCTATTGGTTATCATGGATATCGAAGCGAATCTGATTTCGTACGTCAGTTCCTGCGTGAGAAGGGTGCTGACTAGCGGCATCTCACCAGTGGTTGGGTTATGTCGATGTGACAAATCGATGACCTCTTTGAACGATGATGTGGAGCGGTGAAAAAGGGGTTGATGTAAAATGGGATGAGAATGATGATTGATAGTTAGCATGAGGATGATGGTTTGATAATAGCATGATGGTTATTTTGATAATAGGATAAGGATGATGTTTGATAATTAGAATGATGATGATGATTGATATGTGGATGATGGTTGACGTTGATAATGAATAAAGTTGAGGAAGTTTAATGATAAGGTGATTAATAAAACAAAGTAATATTATAAAGAAAGGAACTATAATGACAACAAAGAGAGAATGGGACGAACCGATGAGTAGATAATGACAGAAAGCATGTCACAACCGAATGACGCAGACGGTACCGACGGGGGTAAAAGAACACGCAGAGGGGACATGCGACGAAGAGAACTCCAGGGATGAATGAATTCATGACGAGTGGATAAAATGAAAATGAACAAACACAGGAGGGAAGCGACGCCAATAACGGTCAGATAGTGATGCGCGCGAAAAGCGAAAAGATGAAAAGGAGTAGAAACTACCAAAACGCAACCAACCAATACACTATTGGCATTGTATACTGAAGAAAATGATACTAAAAAACGCCAACGAGATGTACAGGTGGCACCCTAACATCCACTACAGTAATTCATGGAATTCATCACCCACTAGAGTACCCATGGAAATACGGAAACAAGGAAACTCGGATAGACTTACCTGCAAGGCAAGTTGAAATTCAAGGCTGGAATCCAACACGTGTTATCTCACACGTGTGAATTACTTAATTCGAAGAAATCCTTGAATTAGAATAATTGTACTTGTCACAACAATTTCCCTACACGTGTCACTTCAGACGAGACTTTTCGTCCACATACTTAATCCAATGCCAAGGACGATGGGAGGATCAGAGTTGAAAATGTAGACATTAGTTAATATCTCACATCAAACGCGTTCACATCGGAAGGTAGAATCAAAACCGGGGAGGAATAATCTGACCAACCACGCCTAGGCTGACTAACTATCAGCGCGACGAGCAGAGCGATTCCCGCGCATTTTATTGTGTTTAGATCATAGTCAACTGCGAAACCAGAGTTAACGAAGCCACTCACATGTCTTCAATCTATAAACCCGTGAAGTTCCTTTAGGTGGTAGGGCAATAGGTTATCCTGATCACCGACGGGTTGCAAAGAAACATACTTTACAGTAAATCACGTAGCTATAACAATAAAGGAATTCTGACTACAATAAACATATATTTATCTTTAATAAAGGGGACTAGTAGGATAGGAAGGATAAGCTAGATTTTGTCGACGGCTATTCGACAGGTTGACTTACGTGGTTATCTCCACGATAGGTTGTCTTGAGCAGCTTATTTATAGCATGTGTGGAATTGTCTACCTCTTTGAGAAGAGTTGAAATAGATTGTTTTAATATTTCCTTCTTGTCCGTGGCATTTTTGATTAGTTTTCGCCCTTTTCCCGTGGCGTTAGATTATTAACTTTAAAATACATTTTCAATTTATAAATACCAATTGGTCAGTTTTAGCAATGGTCTCCAACCCTTTTAATGGGATGGTTGATGTTACATACTGTCATCAAGTGTTATCGGTTCATTTTCACGTGGATTCATGCGCAGTATTTGCGATTGAAAATTTAAGACTAAGATCAGTGTGGGGCAAGTAGGTAGGTTTCGTTTTGTTGACGTAAATTTTTGGTCTCGTTTGTTTGAGAAGCGCAATTCGTCATCCAATTTTGATGGGGTGTACGCTTGATGTTGGGTTTTGTTACATCGGAGTATTTCCCCCTTTTTTGTTCGTTCAGCGCACATGGTGCGGGTGAGGTTGTAGAATTCAAGGGATGTTACTATGGCTGGTATAGGTAAATAATTGATGTAAAAATGCGGACGGGTTTGGAGTTTGACTATCGCCAGGTGCGATAGGGTGTATGTCTGGCCACCAGTGAGTGAAAGTTGAGTTTCTGCCCAACATGTGCGAGTATGCGATGGTTTTGAGAAAGGTTGGCTGCTGTGGTTGTAGATTATATGCAAAGAGGGGCTCGAGTCGCTAATTTTGTTTGACGGAAGGATGTTGTTGTGATCCCGATGTGTGGCTTGGATGCCGAATAGCCAGCAGTGGAGGGTCAATTAATACTATTTCTTAATTGATGATCATAGTCCTTTATTAATGAAATGAATAAATATAGATGAGTGATAAGATTCTTCACAGTCCGTATATATGCGTAGATCCACCGCCTAGGCCAGAAGTACTGGTACAATTAGGTACCTTTTCGGAGGGTAGATCGAAGACACTACTAAGTGTCCTCACCGATTCTGTTAGCAGTCGACGGTAGCCGTAATGTAAATCGAGTACGCGGGGGTCACATTGCTCGTCGCGTCTGTTGTTAGTCTACCTTCGTCGTGATAAGTTTAGATTTCTCCACACGAATTGGATATCACCTTTGGCTTCGCTTTTGAAAATTGCTGTTTCCTTCGTTAAAATCTACCGTCTTTACTTTTTGTTCTCCTCCTCTTTAAGTGTGGTATGCTATAATCATGATTAATTCCAGTTAGGACAATAATAGACACACCTGTAATAGTATTCTACTGTTAGTACTCCCCAAGCGCTACAATAAATCCTACTTTTCTCGAATACGCGTACCAAAAAATTATTATTCGATAAATGAATAATCTCTCACGTTTCGTGATTTCGTTACCACCGTCTTCTAATCCGCCGTCATCCTCATTATTTCCTACGTTCACTCTTCACGCCGTCATCTCGTCATTATTTCCTACCTTCAGACACCCGCGCCGTCATCTCATCATTATTTGCTACTTCATTTTACTATCATTCACCGTCATTCACCTGCTCCCTTCCTGCGCACGAGTGACCGGATCCGGAGGGAAATGCCTTCGTGTCCACTTAACGTGCATATGCCGGGAGGGTGAGAAAATAAAGATTGTTTCACGTAAGGGAAAAGGATGGTAACTTCTAGATGATCCATTTTATCAGATGGATGTCTCGTCTGAGAGGTGGCGATGGCGATGATGAGGAAGCGAATGGTGTTTGACATTTTTTGCACAAGAAGTGGACTATCGTTGTCGTGTATTTGGGGATGACTCCATGTTGGAGTTGGTATGTTTCCCCGGGGTGTCGGTCGGTGATAACAGGACTTACCATCATCTGTAACCTGGTGACGGTTGGCTATTGTATGACTTCCACCGGGAGAAGTTTTGATTATCGACACACCACGTGCGATATAGTGAGTCAATGACATGTGACTCACATTACAAAAATCGAACTCAACACTCGGAGGGTTTAGTTTGATTTTTTACATCAACAATTTTTTTGATGATCTGAATTGTTTATTGCGCGTATGTACAGTGATCTTGTAGCTTTGGCCTGTAATGGTGTGTTGCTGATTCTGTTCTTTATGCCATTGATGTCAAGATTATGGACCAGCGGTATTTTTCTTTGCTGTTAATTCCAAAATGCTCCTTTATAGTGCTTGTATTGGTTATTGTTCGAAGTTTTACCATTTGCATCAATTGCAATTGTCATTTCTGACCACCAATTTTGATATTGTTTTAGCCTATTTATACGTCAATTATCCATCTATTTCTTTTCGCATGTTGACCGGCACCTCCAATCGCCTTAGTCTGTAACAGCTCGTCACCTTGTTTAGCAGGAGGTGTTCAATTGGTTTTCAGGTATCCTCATCCGGCGTGCAGCCGTACCATCGGACCTATTATGTCGTCTGTCCCATTCTTGTATGTGGTTGTTCGGTGTCGATGTTGACATAGTGATCAATTATACTTTCAATTAAATGTTCCTCTGCTTTTGTCGGCTCGGTGCCGTTTTCATTCTCGTTCCTAATATTATCTGGTACAATCTTTCCTTCCCTAGAGGAAGTTGGTTCGTTGCTATATACACCGTGTTCTCAATCTCCATTCTGAGTTCGTGTGTTGTCACGTTCAGTTTCTTCCTGGTTGGGTTTTTTGATAAGAATGGTGATCATCTCGGGGTCATTCCTTCTTCAGAGGAAGTTGATTCGTCATTATTGACGTTGTCTTCTTCATCTTAATTCCGGGTCCCTGGATTTTAGATTCAGTCCCCTCCTGTTCGGAGTCTGCTGTAGTATTAGTTTCTCGTTTTGGGGTCAGCTCCCAGATATTTTCATCCTCCAAAGTCGGGTACGAATTTGGAGTAAATTATTCGTCAGTTATCGGGCGTGTAGCCTCATGTGTCTCTTCGACTGTGCAAGGTTTGGGTGCCAAAGTAACAAGAGATCGTGTGACCATATCTACCAACTTGTCGGGTCGAGTAATCACCGTTGTGATGCCGAGTGTACTGTAAACATGATATGGTCCTTCTTCGACCGCTTCCAGCTTATGGTGGTGGTATCTTTTGTCTCCTCTTTCGGCGCGAAGGTATATTCAGTCATCTGGTTGAATTTTTCACATTTCCGACGTAATATGGCGCTGTAGTTTCGTTTCTTTCGGGCTTGGTACATTTTTCTGTGTATGTAAATCAATACTGCGCTTCATGTGATGGTAGCAGGGGAGAAGAGAGATACATTTCGAGGTTAATGTATGCGAAGTAATGATCATGATATGATGATGAAGAGATGATGAAGATAAAATGACGACAATATAATAGTGGAGAGATAATGAAGTGATGAAAAATAGAATTCCTGGTGACGATATGAAGATTTATGGCAATAATGTCAGATGACGAGTAAAGAGGATGGTTTCATATGAAGATTGAAGAAGAACATACTAGATGATGATTAAGTAAATGATACCTTATGAAGATTTAAAGACGCTGATAATTGATGATACAAAGGGGAAAATAAATCGATATTGATGCAATAACACATGATGATGATAATAATAACGAAAGGAAATGATAAGGAGAATACTCGAATAAATCGATACTTGAATAGACAATGCGAAGCTCGCCCAGAAAGGAATGAATCGAAAATAACATGGAAGTCAAACAAAACGAAACTTATTCGACATGTAGTAGGAGGAACTGATACATAAATATAAGGAAGTAATTCAAAATTCTAAACGGAAACATTGGACATGGGCAAACTGAATAAATACTGCCTGTATAATACACATTCTTTTATCGTTTAATGAAATGTACTGTACTATTCATGAGAATTAACTCCTACTCCAACTGCGAAAGAACCCATACAGTTTCATACTCTTGGCTGAGGTTATGTACAATTAAGACCTTACTGTGTCGGCGTGTTGTGTAGAATGCAGGTTTGGTCAGTGTAGGACGTCGGTGAATTCAGTGTAGGATGTATGATACAACATGTACGATAAATGATGCGTGATGGATGTATGAGAACAGTTTGGAATGAGTATGGTGGAAAAGCTGTGGAATGTGAGTGAAGATAATAGCGTGAATTAAGATAGGTTAAACACGAAGTAGAGTAGCAAACGGAATCAATCGTGAGCAGGTGATGTGCGAAATGTAAACTTCTTGGCTATGGTGACTACACGTGGTCTGTAGCAATTGTAAACTAGGTTTAATAATTGTAGGGTAAAACTTTTAGGCAGAAGAAAAGGGACGAAAAAGAGAACGGTGAGAATGTAATTCTTATAGGGAGAAGAATTCGGAAACCAGAATAATAGACAGTAGGTCCAGAGTGTCAGCAGGTTAGCGAAGCTTGAATCTAATAATCGAGAGACAGATAGATTATTGGTTATTTGTAGATGTATTTAAATTACCAGGAGGATTAGTACTGGTCTACTGTACTCGGTATGATACCGAGTACAGTAGACTAATACGTAGCTATACTGCAAGTTACATGAGTGTAGCCATTAGTCCTACTGTATTGTACACTTATAAGGTGTAATGCATTAATGACATATATCATAGATAATTTTGGTAAAGTAATGGAAAGTAATGGTAATAGATGTTTAATATATAAGTGAGATTGAGGATACCATCAAATTTCATTAGTCGTTCATCAGTGATGAACGGCCAATGAAATGTTCAAATATTGGATCTAGAAATCCATAAATTGAGTTTTCATCTCATGGTGTAGCATGTGATACAAATTGTGATGGAAGAGAATTGCATAAATGAGGAAAGGCAACCAGAAATAGAAAATGCGCCTAGGAAAAAGAAAGGAAAGGTTATGAAAGGGAAAATTATTGAATAATACTGCTAGATTGTATAAAGTCATTGTATATTTGCCTGTGGGGCAGTTTAAAAATAGGTTTTGACCATCATGATGTCTAAGTTGCATACAACTTGTCTTGAAGACATATTAAAACTGTGATATATGAGTTATCTGTTCGTATAATTGGAGAAAAAATATAAAGGCACAATAACCTGTAAATAATATGCAATTTTGAAATTATTTATCCTTCAAATAATCATAATTATATTTCCTTGGCTCAATCATGCTTCAAAAGGTATATCTGTACATGGTATGGTTTAGTTTCAGACTGATTCATTTTGCAAAGCAAATCGCTTGATAAATTATTTTACAGTTTAATGAAGACGATAGCTTAGATATTGTCCATGATAGCGATGAATAAATGGAAGAAAAGGACAGGAATGAGTATACATCAATTTCTGCAAAATTTGGATTATACTTTATCAAAGTTGCGAGATAGGGCAGATCATGAAGAACAAAATGGTGATGGAGAACCTGAAGAAGGAATTGATTTCGTCGAAGAATATTGTGATGATTAAAACATTCAAAAAGAGTGTGGTGATGGTGATAGTTATGTTATGATGCGGAGGTGTAAAATGAAAAATAAATTGGTAACGGTGATGACCACAGTGATTCAGAAGAAGGGGAATAAAATTGTAATTGGTGACTATGACGTCCGCTGCAATAAAACTATTGCTATTGAAATACTGTAAATAAAGGAACACATTTCACATATGATATGGCATAATTCTTTCAATTTTAAAACGATTTTGTATACAGTAAAATAATTTTTTAAATGATCATTACAAAAAAATCTTTACCGACCATCGAATTGTGACAAGGGAGAGTTTATCGGTATCGGGAATTTTCGAAATCAGAAGAGAGATGGGGGAATTGTTGGACGACATCATACTGGCAGTAGATGAATTGGAAGAACAAAAACGCACCGAAAGGGAGGGAATAACAACAATGGATCGGAGGCTTCGGGAATCTAGTGAGGAAATAATAAATAGGGCTGTGTGTGTGGTCGGTAAAAGAAACGGATCTCAAAATATTGAATCAACTCCTTTTTGTTCAAAAAACTCAGTGGTTGAATCTGTCTCAAGGCATCGGACTTTTGAATTAGATAATGATGTTCGTCAGCTATTGAAGATCATATTAAAAGAATTTGTGATTAAGGGGTCAAACGACTAAAAATTGATCAAGAGAAGATGGATTTTCAATGGTTATCAGAAAATATGAGTGAACCTCTCAGTATATATCAACAATTTAATGAGCGTCGTCTTCTTCTGGAAGAGAACAGACTTGAACTACTGGAACACAAGCAAGTGTTAGAAAATGAGGAACGAAAGTCGTCTATTTTACAGGGCAAAAAAATGTCTACTTTACTTTCAGCTCTTACAAAAGAGTTGACAAAAATGTCAAGTAGAAATTCTCAATTATTTTGCAGGTAACGATCTAGTGTAGGTGGATCTACAATAAACGTACATTTTTAATTTCCCTACATGTTGTAAACCAACTTTGAATTTCCAAAGTTGGGCTTAATCTTAGTTCATGAGTGCAATTGGGGCACTTGGCACTTTCAAAATTCATATGTAATCCTGTTATTCCCAGTGTTGTTTAATATCTTTGTATGAATGTTCGACTGAAATTTGAACCGTGCTCATCGTCTTATTTAAAAGTTGCTGTTGACAAGTTTCAAATTCTGTACTAATAGAAATCTGAAGCCACAGGCGTAAAATATATGAACAATCACTGTAAATTTAGTACTGTTAGCCTCCAATATTTATAGTTTTTTGTAATATGGTGTCCATTCCGCTTTCGTGGTACAAAGTGAGGCCATGACTTCTCCCGGCCTCGGGTCCGTACATGTGAAAAATATGTCCATCTAGCGACTTCACCGTCCGATAAATAGTACAGTGAAAATGTTTGTGGCCAGAGTAGCAAGCACATTTATTGACACCTGGGTTCCTTTGTCTGCCCGTCTATATTTTATTACAGTCTATGAATCCCACAATGTGGAAACGATGAACCATGCTCCCTTGTAGATGACGCATACAGGTTCTGCTCGCTCCGTCATTAAATCTTCCGTAAAAGATGATAAAACTTGATGCCAATTTTCAACTAAATGCGTCAGTGCCTCCCAAAACACTCAGACAAAACCGATATACGCATGCCAAACATCGTTTCTAACTCAATCCACGGCTTGGTGATGCTAAACTTCTAAGGAAGATGCAACAAGCGGTCAAGTAATCGCATTCGTAGTTTGATCTGGTGGTTCTTCCATGACTAAAGTCTATAGTTTCAGCAACTTTACTAATTTCCCCAAGTAAGAACCAAAAGTGCTTCAGACATGCTTCAGTAGAGAAGTGGTAATTTTTAATATCCCTCTTTCGTGCTTCCAGTTTTTGTAGATTACCCCTACATTCATCGAATTTCTTCCTGATTATTAGCAGTATAGCGACGTCTGTCCAAATTATAATCGCCATGGTCAGGCGATTTGATTACTTCTCTATTTTGGCCTTCGTTTTATTGATTTTGAAGTTAGGTTTGTCTCATTCCTAATCGGATCAAACTTGCACTGTGTTTCCTGTTTTATGAATTGTTGTCTCTTCCAGAGACAAAAAATCATCAAAACGGCTGTCTCAAAATGTAACCAGTTTAGTCGTTTTTACTGAATTATGGCTACAGAATAATCCAAAAATAGAAATTAGAGGTCTTCCGCAGGAGAGAATTTCTCGCCTTACTTTTCTTTTTAAGGTACACGTTCAGAAAAAATTGGTGTAAACGAAATGTAAACGAAAACGGTCAAAATTACAACCCTATTTTGAGATTTAAAAGAAACGGACTTCGCATACAGTATGGCCAAAATTTAATCAATAAACAAATGTTTTTTGTATAATTGAGAGACAGGAATGGGGAAAAAGGTAGTAGTGCCAAAACGGTAAGGCCGAAAAACACATGGAGGTAATTTGTAACCCAAATGTAACTCCTCCTTCCTTCTTAGAAAAAGGCTGAAATCTATCTGAACATTCTCCCCAACTCCCTTACGTCTTCCTTCCTTCGAAATCAACCTACCGACGATGGAGGATCGAGACACTTCCAATGTTCAGGAACAACAAGGTTCCACGAGGAGCACCATAAGATACCACCTTATTCCATACGCGGAAACAGGTGCCGCCCCTTTCCAATGAAAACAACCGGTACCTACGTTCCGTTCGTTGATACGAGCGTAACCCCTATTCCGTCTATGGGAACCCCCTCTAATCCTTCCATCGCAACAACAAGCCCCGTCCACCACAATAACTCCCCCTTCCATTATTCCCTCCGTCACTACATCACCCGCCTCTATTCCAAGAACTTCCCATATTCCCTCCGTCACTTCAATCTCCGCTTCTATTCCCTTCATCATATCAACACCCCCAACATTTTTCTCCTTCACCACAAACTCCCAGTATTCCATTCATTTGTAATGCGCCTTTAGGAAATGGAATTTCCAAAAATATGAGAATTTTATTTCAACAAAACACTTGATGAAGCACTTCTAAAGTGTGTGTCTATTACGGGAGCGCATGTTTCCGCGCATGGAACGATACAGTCAAAATTTTAGGATACTATTCCTCATTTTATTACGACGGCCCCGTCCTCTACTCTTATTACCGTACAGGACCCTTCTTGGAATACGTTGAGTGACAGATTTAAAAAAATAGTAGACGAATGTAGATGTAAACGGTGGGAAAGTGAGGGTACAACTGAGATAGATGAGGAATGCAGGGAAAGAGAGCAACTACTGGACGATTTAGTTCTGTAAATTGATGATAATGAAGAAACATTGCGAGAAATAAGGGAGGATAAAACAGCAATGGAGGAACGTCTGACTCTGGGTTTGGAGGATATAAACCGAATTTTAACTACTAGAAACACGTCTATATCAGTTGATGTGCATGAAAGTAGCGTAGATATCGCATCAACTGGACCGAGTCCTGCATGTATAAATAAGCGTAGAGATAGAATTGATTCAGAAGAGGAATTCATTTCTATTTTAAATAGCAGTGCAAAAGATAGAACAAATATAGAAACAAATCGATTATCATTAGAACAGAATCGATTTAAATTAGAGGGACGGAAAGAGGAGAAGGAACGGGCTGCCCTGGAACGTAAATTTCGCATAGACGAGAAACGTTTAGAGATGGAACTTAAAGACCTCCATAAGAACAATTAATAAAGTATAGGGTTCATAGGAGTTTTATCTGCGCTATCGGAAAGTTTAAAACGGAAGGCGTGATATTATACTAATTATTTATAAAATAATTTATGGATGATGGTTTACAATCTAAATGTTCAGTTACTTGTCCTGAGCTATATAAGATCTGTCTACTTGGTTGGCGAGACCAACCTTTTCAATAAAATGCATGATTCTGTAACAGGACAGCAGTAATACCTTCTCCTACTTGTTTTCCCACAAAAACCTACGAGCTCACTTATCTTTCCGACTTCTTTTGTTGTAAATCGGAAGTGGTTTAAAGCTCTTTATTTAGAAAATTTTTTTATATTAAATATTGTATCTCGTATTAGTCTTCTTCAATTGCGAAGGAACCGAAGATCTTCTTTCATTTTTTGGCATCTCCAAACAAATACTGTACAGCGTTATTCGTACATCTCTATATGCAATGTAAGAGAGAAGAGCTAGATTTCTTTGTGTATTAGACTTTTCCTTTCATTTCTTAATAGTAAAATCTTTCTGTCGCATCCTTCTTTTAGAAAATAAA
The DNA here is from genome assembly GCA_032358235.1 of Odonthalia washingtoniensis. Taxonomy (NCBI): domain Eukaryota; phylum Rhodophyta; class Florideophyceae; order Ceramiales; family Rhodomelaceae; genus Odonthalia; species Odonthalia washingtoniensis. The sequence continues at coordinate 3,386 of JAULBU010039973.1, read as the reverse complement.
ATGTCGCCGTTTATTCAGATTATCGTGTTATCCGCAAAATTCGATCTTCTTCCGTCGCAGTTACAATTCGATCTTCTTCTATCGCAGTTGTAATTAAATTTTGGCCTCGAGCACTACAGCAAATCGATTGTATTATTTTTTTTGTCCTTTCATGCTACCTACATTCCCTAATGTTTTTCACTTTTACCAAAACCCGAAATTAGTTTTTCCTTTCCTTTACTTTTCGCACCACGTGTACGAAAAACTTAAATTAAGACGAGAAACATCACTTTTGCCAAGACCTCTATTGGTTGAAAATGAGTTCTCAAAATTCTTGAAACGTGTCTGTTGAGAAATGAAAACGCTGAGTAATTGCGTTAGAAGTTCAAGTAGACAAGCACTGTGCCAAAGCACCGATGTTGCTACACAAGTGTAAAAAGTGCACTGACAGCCAGAGCATGAGTCGGCAGCGCCGTCGACTTGCGACGAATGGTGAATGTCCTACATGAAAAGTGTATAAAAGACAAGGAGAGAACTGCGGGCAGACGAAACAAAATAAAGAAAACACACATTTTTATCGACTAAACTTCAAAACATTAAAAGTCTGGTTAGACTTACGAGAGCAAAAATAAACCCACGGTAGCACAAATAAAGCATTCTTCTTGCTACTTACGATGATGGGCGACAATAAAGAACATATTTCATGCCTTCGCGGATAAAGGAAATTTGAGTTAGGGTAATACTTTAATATATGGGTCTTTAGTCTCTAAAACTAAATGGTGGAAATGAAACTCCGACACCATTTCCCGTATGACTCTGAATCTCGCCACATGGCGAACGACATTAAAAACAGAAAGTTAAATGCATTAAAGGACGATACCTACGAACAAAAGATAAATGCAAATGAGGAGGAGAAAGGCGAAGAGATATTAGCTAGAATCTATCTGATCAGATATATCTCGCCGCAGACAGCGCGATAATTAAGTGCAGTTAAAATCACCAATGTCGTCGGCAGTCTCTGGGATGCCCTCCTCTCTCAATGCTGGTCTACAAACGTTCACACTCTCCGTGAGATTTATCAACAGGTGATAAATATAAAAATGTCCGCCACTGAAAGCCTCATCTCCTACCAAGGGAGGATCCAAGATCTGATAACTCGCCTGGGCGACACAGACTACGCTGTACCATATGCTCACAAATGAGGCATGCTCACAAGAGGTTTGCTGGACTTCTACAAACCAATAGTGCGAACAACATATGTTTCTCTAGATGAACATTCATATTCAACACTAATCTTAAAATTGTAAGAACTCTCGAGGGAAGATATCGGTGATCCGAATGTCCCTCTCGAACTACAAAGAACGGCAAGCAATGAAGGGTTGGCGATGAACATCACTGAAAGAAATGGAAATACACCGCAAAAAAAGACTGGCAGAACGTTCACAGGAACATGCCACTGGTGCTTAAAAGTGGGCCAAAGAATTGCAGACTGTATAAGCAAGAAGGCAGGAAATCTTAACGATATAAATGCACACTGCAGAAAACACTGCTGCAGAAGAAGTCAAATCTGAAGATTTTGTCTTCTCCACAATTGAGCACTCAAGCAAGTTCAATGAAAACATGAAAGGGCAATGGGTGATTGACTCCGGAGCCTCCCACCACTACACCAATGATCGGAGCAAGCTGCATAAGCATATCAGAAAACACGATGGTACGGTTGCCGCGGCTGGCAGTGAGTGCCTAGACATCAAATAGAAAGGCATACATTGCAACTATGGAGAAGTAAAACTCGTTTCCAACATGGAAAGAAATTTTCTTTCAATAGTTCAGATGACGGGCAACCAAAACTTCACCGTAATGTTTAAATACAACAATTGTACGATTCTAAACTGCTCCATGATGATTTCCACCGGTCATAAAGGCAAAGGCAAAATATTTACCGAGTACAGGATGAAGATAACTGCAAGTCGAACGCTGTCACTCATGATGACAATCACGAACAAGCAAATGAAACCAAGAATTCAGATTCAGAATCTGAAGATAAGTATGAGTACAACAATTGCATCTAACCAAATCCCCTGAGAGACTGGCATCGCATACTTGGCCATCTCCCTCAAAGTGGCATAAAACACTTAATACGAATTGGAAGCATTTCTCCAATCAGGATTGGGGACAACGTCCATTAAATTGTGTGATATGCGCACAGGGAAAATCGCATACACTAGTATATAATAGACTTCCAAAAAGCGCAAAAGTCATAACCACGGCTCCAGGAGAGCTGATATACTCAGATAGTTGTGGGCCCTTTTCCATTCCTGACTTTAATGAAAATCTCTATTCTCAAATTAATAGACGACTTTTCAAGATTGACTGTCACTTTCTTGATGAGACCCAAGACGAAAACTCTGCAAAATATAGAACAATTCAAGTCGTTCATGTACACGTGAAGATACGGTATACAGACCCTCCGAACCTATCAAGGGACTGAATATGCCTCGCGTGAAATACAGGATTACCTTGAAGCAAATGGAATCGCGCACACTCCAACAGTGAGATCGGAACACGCCCAAATGCACGTCACAGAGCGGATGAATCGTACGTTGATATAAATGGCATACGCCATATTGCTCGACGCTGTATTGGTCAAATTTTGGTGGGTCACGCTATTATATACACAACGGCAATTAGAAATCGCTGTACGATAGGTACGTTCAAAAATCAAGAGACACCTTTCAGTCGCTCCTTCCATAAGGAAGCTGACCTCAAGGTGTTCAAACCCTTTGGGTGTACCACCCTCGTGTACATACCTCTGGAGAATCGCACAAAGTTGGATGTTACTTCAGAGCGCGGGATTTTAGTTTGAGTTGCTGAAGGCTTGTTATTCTATAAGGTGTACTGCTAAAACATGAACATCATAATTCATGCACGCGATGTTACGTTCATAGAAGAGCCGGATGAAACGCTTTTTGCGCATGAAACTGACAACTGCAACGCGGGTAATCAAATTGGTGTGTTAGCCATCAGAAGCAGACGTCGACTTCATTCCCAAAACAAAAACTAACAAGTACAGTAATAAGGCTGACAGAGAAATTTCATAAAGACACATGTCAACAAGTGTAACTGACAAAATCACCAAAAAGTTCACTGTAAGCGATACAGTGCAACAATTTGTTCAAAATGACACTTGTGTATGGATCCATTTTAAAGGTACGTTATGGCAAATTTTAAAGGTTATCTGTTCTATACATCGTTGGAACCGGGATGAGAAGAAGAGCTGATTTTGCAGATTTGTTTTTTAAAAAAATTGAAATTTCTTTATTTTATTAAAATTCTATTTCAGAAAGCAGTTGTTGACTGTTGACAGAGAACCGGATGGAAGCAGAAAATTTCGAAAATAAAATTGACAA
>JAULBU010039962.1:0-14680 GCA_032358235.1 Odonthalia washingtoniensis | reverse complement strand
AGTTTCACGTGCTGAAGCAGCATTAAAAACAGATCCGGTACGTTCCATATCACGTATCATACGAAATTTGTAACGATCTACACTTCCTTTAAATGCAAGTCTTTCCAAAAAAAATGAACTACCAGATGTATATGGATTTTCATGACGTGATCCTGCACCTACAAATAATGCTAATGATGTTATTGGTCCATTCATATCTTGTGATATTATACGTATCCCATTTGATAATGTACTTGTTCGAGGTGATGTTGGTTTCGTCGCTTCGATTGGGGTTGGTTCAGTTATACCGGGCAGTTTTTCAGTCATCGATGTTTCATAATCAAACATTCCATGTGTTAGTTTCCACATCAATGGTGGTGATGATGCTTCGCTTGCTAATGCACGGCGTGGCTGGTCATTATTATGTCATTTTTGTTATATATATAGGTCAGAAATATTAATTGTGTTCTTGTACTCTTATACAAACATGCGAGAAACAAAATGTTGTGCTTACCATTGGCGGGAGACGGGAAACATTGCGGAGGAGTGTCATTTTGAGTAGGGCGAAAATGAGTTAAAAGTCGGGAGCAAGAAACAAATTATAATTGATGACTAAACCTCCTTCCTTGCTAGATGTCGTCGAGGTGCCCTTTTCATGTCAATGCATGCAATGGTGTGGTGAGAGAAGATTCAATGAATTTTACGAGTAAATCGGCAATACACGTGGCATGTGACGGCCGTGAGTAACTGTAATGTTTTGTGTTAATACTGCTATGTCACCCAATCATATCATATTATTAAATGCCACGTCTTTGCCACGTCTTCCTTCATTGCCTAGGCAAGTACACTTCAAAGTATTTTGAAAAAGGAGAGAGCAGATCCTTGCAGATTGAACGGTGGGAAGGGAAGAGCAGAAAATATCTCTGACAGTCTCATTGATGTTGCGGAGTTGGTTACTATTCAAATGCATGCATTGCAACGATCGATCGATTTTTATCATATGAATTAAATTACGGACAGGATCTGATTCAATTCCATAAAATGTATTCCTAAAGTTGCTATGTCATTTACCTTTCCACCATGCATACATACACACTCACCGAAGATGCCTTCTGAGAGCTGCGGGGAAAGGGGCAATTCCGAGGGTTTCAAAATTTTGATTTTTCCATTACTGCAATAATAAAGTTTGACAAAATTGCTTACTAAACGTTGATTCCCCATAAAATCTACTAATACTAAAATTTAATGAGAGCGGTTAAATCCCCACTACAACTAATCATTGTCAATAGAAAAATGCCAAACAACACAAAATAAAATTCTCAAAAACAAGAAAAACCCTAGCCTTACCATTCATTAGTTCATAATCCTAATCGTAATCCAGCGACTAAACCACCTGTGAAAGAAGCACTAAAAGGCATTTTATAAACAAGAATATCTAATAAACCATTAACGGTAGGTCTAGAAACGCTAGGAGACATATCATGAGCAATTCTACTCCAATGAACTGTCAACCATTCACGATATGCGAAATATTGTAAGATTAGAACTTCAGTACCTACGACAAATAAAATTGGTTTTGACAGTGTTCGAATAGCATAAGCTGTTGCAAATCCTAAACTACCTCCAAATGTTACTTGTTGACCAATTTCTGTTAAAATCGATCTTGATTTTACTTCTTCTTCTTCTTCTTCTTCTATTTTTACAATGTCATCATTTGAAGATGTGGATGAGGATGAGGATGTGGATGAAGAATCACTACTGTCATTCTTTTCAGATATCGCAATTGTGGGAGATGATACAGCTAGCAGAATGGGTACTTTTGTTCGAAGATTATAATGACGTGATGCAATTGCTGCAAAGGCGGTGCTTGCTCGAATGAGTAAAGATAATTGTTCTGACATTATTGTGGGTATCTTGTCGCTGGATGATAAAATTTCACAATATTCCAATATTCAAAAACAAAATCAAATATTTTTGACATTTTAAAAAAAAAAGTACTTGAAAATTTGATGTGGCGCCGACAAACAAAATTTATTCTGTTGATCCATAATTCGACAAAATAATACCGTTGCGAGTGGAACTTGTTTAGTGTTCAGTTACTGAATATGCAGTACACGTGTTATTATACACCGGATAGTTAAATTAGTCTAAGTGAAACTATTTCAATTTATGTGATTTCGAAAAAAATTAAATTAAATAAACTTAAAAGATGACTTTTAATTTTTAGGGGTGCAAATGGAGGAGACCAGTAACGAATTACTGTAGTTTTATGAAAGGGCTGGAACAGGCTGGAACAGGTTCACTATTGAAGTGGTTTGAATGCCTCTTAATTATATCCTGCAAATGAGGAAAGAGCTGCTCTGGACGCCACATTCTATTCAAGTCCAAAGAAAGACCGCACCTGATCATAGCTTTCCTTGCATAACTAAGACCATCTTTATCCCGCATATTATTTACGTCTCGAACCACCTGCGACGCTAACTTCGAAAAAAAGTGCTTTCCTGGATTCGGTAGCTTTCCAGAGTTTGTACCATGTAACCATTCAGCACTTCATAATAGTTCAGCTTTTTTCACATCCCACAGGGCTGACCACCGCTCCTTAAGTTTTTGAATAACGAAGGAATCACACGGTTGGCAGAGATCGGTTGAGTTTGGTGGTAGAAATCGAAGGGCCACTTTGAGCCTGTGTAGTTGTTCCTTGTGTTCATCAGTTACCTTATGTCCACAACAGTTGTCGAGAAATATGTTCCGTTGGCGGCCGTATGCATCCGTCCTCACTGCTCTCGGCTCTTTAAGCCATTCCAGAAAAAGATCCTTGTTCATTCAACCTTTTGGTTGAGTTCAATATGAAACACCAGGTACATTTTCTGGAACATTTCGAATGGGGTAGTTTCCCCCTTGATTTTAAAATATGAGGAAGGGCGGTTGTATGGAAGCGTTTTTACCTCCTGTAATCCTTACTACCATCGTCATTCCATAAATACCAGACAAGACGCCGGCATACTTTAAATCCTCTGAACCCGAAAATCCTAACCTCTTACCATTATAAAAATTTACTACGAAATGTGTCTCATCCATATTATCAGTTAAATACTCGTCCATATATTTATTATTGACTAATTTTGATACAACACCAAGGTGATAAGACACTTCAAGTTCAATCGTTTTCTGTTTAATTTGGCTTATCATGAGTTTGACGGTTTTCTTCCTCCATACGATGTTATTTCTTTCCATAAAACGCTGAATCCATGCATGATCAACAAATTTTAAAATTTCCTTTCCACTTTCATTTTCATTTTCTATTGTGTTTTCTTGTTAAAGTTTACGTAGTGTGTTTTGTGCAACAGCCCATAGTAATAGTGCAGAAAGCTTCATCCCCAATTTAGATAGTCGTTCAAAATCTTCCTTCACTTGCGCCTGTAGTAGTTATGCATACGGTTTGAACTTCCTTTCTCTCCCTTCAGACACTCGTACTTGTATTATTCTCTGTCCAAATGTTGACTAGTTTCCATTTGAGCAAGTTTTTTTATTATTCGATGAGAAACACAATCAGTGCTGGCATCGGATAATATCTGCTCCCTTTTACTCCACAAATACATGCATTTTGAAATGTTTTGAATTATCGGACGCACCGAAACAACTAGCGAAATTGGTAATGGCTCTCTTCATAAGACTGTTTACTGTATTATCTTGCTCAATATTTGTCTTCATCCATTGAACGACTGCTTTCCTTTCAATTTTAGTTACAACTTGTTGGGCTCTTCTAAATCTATTATTTGATTCGTTTGTCGTTTGTGAATCACTGTTAGTGTTGTTTGTCGTTTGTGAATCACTGGTAGTGTTGTTTGGTGGTGATGGTAATTGGTTATAAGAATGGTAATTGGTTGGGATGTGTTCATATGTATTATTCAGACTGTTAAAATTGTCATTGGGCACCTCAGATTGTTGAAGCTGTCGATAATTATTGTTAAGTTCCGTCATAACTTCCATCTGTTTCGGGTGTTCGTCTGTTTTTGCTAATTGTGTAATGAGTTGTTGAATGTTTTCATTGATCTTGTCTAGTCTTTTTTGTTCTCGTTGTTACTTTCCTCTTGCAATGGTAGCGACAATTGGAGAGGCACTGAAATTGTCCATGTTAGATTGTTGTTGATGCCGCTATCGTTCGTTGGACATTGTCAGTCTTGTATAGACTTATAAGGACAAGATGGACGAATGTCATTATTAATCAGTTGACCGTTTGCTTTGAATCAAAGAACTTCCCTTGGGGTAGTGTGTGTTAGGTGTGGCATTCGCTGCTTTCTGGGCTGATCGTGGATGTTTCAGTGTTGCAACGGTCACAACCAAATCAAACGATACGAACAAAAAACAATCAACAATGTTGATTTTTGAAACGATCGACGAGCTCTCAGGTTCTCCCGGTTTTACTGTAAATCTAGTATTGATTTCAGTGAATCTAATTTCACAGAAATGAATTAGTCTCACTTAATCTATTTGTGTTTTAATCTAAATAGATTAACTGGGGATTTAGTATAAGTAAATCTAATTGGATTTATTGGCTTTTTTTCGACTATGAAATTAGTCTCACTGAGACTAATTTAACTATCTGGTGCAGTGTACCGATTAATTTAATAGTCTCACTAGGGTTTTTGAGTAGTCTCTGTCGCTAAACTGAATTCTGTAAAATCGATAATCGATACCAAGGAAATCCAAGAGATGGATTTTCGAGGCCGTATTTTATATTGGTAAACAAATAGTAAAACATAATAGTATTATAAGTAAAACATATCAAAACAACAGAAATATCAACCAAAACATAGAATCCCCTCATAAACATAAAAGTAGTAAATAATTTACTTACAGTAGAAAATATCTTAACGGGATTTCTAAACGTGTAAATAGTGTAGCGTAGAAATTACGTTTTGTGTAAATACATATTAGCAGTCTCAGTAGCAAATTATTCTACATGTGTACTAATAATTGGCTGCAAAATTTACGCCCTCCTCCCGTTCAACTTGAATAACTTAATTATTCAAGTTAAACGGGCAGGCATAAGTTGGATATATAAATGAAGTAAGCAGGAAAACCGTTGCAATGGGTTTACATCAATAAAGTAATGAAAAATAAAGAAAAATATTTTCTGAGAGAAAATAAACAACTCAAAATATGAAGTTCACCATTTAAGGACGGGAAGGCGCAAGTGTCGCGAAGTTGAAATTTTGCGTTTGATTTTTATGTGATGAATCGTCGTTTTTGGCAGTGCGAATTGCGTGGCGACAAAAATGTTTGATTCTGATAAAAAAGTTCTTGGGAGAAGAATAGATTTCTCATCTTCTCCGCTTCATTATTCTTTTATATAATTATAATAAAATTGTAAGATAGATACTTACAAATACAATGCAACTATTTTTATGTAAATAGAGGGTTTTGGAAAATGAAAAGTGGTTACCAAAAAATCATTATTTGTGAAGCCACGTGGCAGAAAATAACGAAAAAACAATTAAGTTTTTTAGCATATATTTGAAAATGGAAATTTGGCATAACCATTTTAGAGTTGAAGTGAGTAAAAGAAAGTGACCGTTTTAGCCATGCAAGTTGTGAGGTACCTGTTTTTAAGGAAAGGGAGGTAATTTATTGACTGCATTAAAATCAGGATGGAACGACCTGGTGCAGTTAGTTCTTTGCAACGATCTTGCTACAGCGGACACAAGAGAATGCAGTGCCTAAGTTATCAAACTGTAACCACTCCGAAAGGTTTAATTTTTTCCTATACGGTCCGGAGGTGGGACGTCGACACGATATCACATTGCTACGTGGGAGTGGATTGGAAGAGGCTCTAGAAAATTATCTCATGATTGACAATGAACTATACTACATTTTCGGTGATGATGAGTATGTCCTTCGCACTTGGTTTAAGGTAGATTATAATCGTACCAGTGAAACTCCAGTGCAACAACTATTTAATACTGAAATGAGTAGTATGCACGAGACAGTGGAGTGGAGCTACAAGGATCTGAAACAGATGTGGGCCCGTAATGATTTTGCTCGAAGTCTGAAAGTCAGACAGCCTCCCATCTCTCTTTTATTCATAGCATCAACGGTTTTATTGAATTTTAAAACATGTCTTGAAAACGGGGGTCAAGTTGGATCGTTCTTTAATTGTACGAGTCCAAGCTCGAACACCTACATCACTTCGTAACTTTTCGTTCACTTCTTTCTCAATTCATTTGCTAATAAAGTCAAAACGTCCACCATTCTTTCTCTATCTTTTAATATCGCCTGTCTTCCCAAAGCTTCAATTTCGAGACGTTTTTGGTCCACTTCCAAACGTCTTTCGTTTGTTTCGAACAACCTGAGAAAACGTTCATTTTCCGCTTCATTCTTTTCTTTACATAATTTTATTTCTTTTTTCTTGCGTTCATTTACCGCTTCAATCTTCTCTTTATTTAATTTTAGTTCTTGTTTTTTGTGTTCATCTTCCGCTTCATTCTTGTCTTTGCTTAATTTTAGTTCTTGTCTTTTTAGTTCCACATTTTCCCTCGAATAGTTCTGCCGAAACAATATATCATTACGCAGACATGCCTTCATTTAGTTGTCTGATTCTTCCTCAACCAGACGATGTTTCCGTTTACGGCCGGATGATCCCTTTCATGCCGTTGCTGCAGACACCGAATCATTACCTTCTTCGTCATTATCGTCATCGTGTATTTGCTGATCCACACTTGCAAGGCAAGTCAATGACATGTCTCTTATGATGTTTCCACTATCAATTAGTTGCTGTTCCCTCGCGCGAACAGTTTCGTTCTCGATTCGCCGTGCTTCGTCAACTTCATCAACCTCAAAAATTTTGTCATCCAATAAACTGTTCACCTCTGATATTTCCTCTGCCATACCAGAGGACGACATGTTTTCATTGACAGCTTCTCTGCTTTTTTGAATTAGCTTATAGCGATCAAGTAATGTCTTTTTTGTGGGTCGACTGGCAAAAACAAATTTCCTTGTTTCCATCAATTTAAAAAACTCTTTTGTAACTTCATCAAATAGTCCGTCAAAGTTTCCCCATTGGAAACATGAGCCCCTTTTCTATTAATCGCCTTGAATAATGAAACATCCGCATTATCATCGAAAATAAATTCTCTTATTTGTGAAGAAGACTTTGTACATTTTTTTGGTCCGGCCAGTTATTTGTCCAGCTCATCGACCGAACTGTTTCTGTGCGGTTCCTCACATGCTTTCAGTAATTCCGATTCAGTTTGTATTGAAGCTGTGCTCGTGGTATGTCATCCATATTCAACTTCGGTCCCAGTTCCTGATTTAATGTAGTTGTAGTTCTTGAACATTCTAAAGTACTTACATCAGATACCCTTGCAGAATTCGTGACGCTGACGTTTGGGTCGGTGCACTTCCCCTTCTCCTACCACCGTTGGAGGAATGGGCCGGAACTGAGATGTTGATATCGGTTGTGGTTCCATCGTCGACGTCAGGGAGGAACGGGGAGAGGGTGTTGATGAAAGGCCGGGTGAGTGAAAAAGTACGACGGCGGCGAGAAGAAAATCAAAAAATTTCGTATGCGGAGCACGGAATGCACGGAATGCATGCAGGAAAAGAGAACCACTTTTGTCAATTATAAATATTTCACGGTTCGTTATTCGTCCATCGATAACGTTTTTTGATATCGTTATTTTCTACTTTTTTACTCAAATGTGGTTTTTTGTGCCACGTGGCTTGCGTCGATGCCGGAAATAACCATAACTTAACCATTCACGGGCTTGCCAAAACCATCTAATACTCTATAAAAAATATTTTCTACAGTTACAACAAGTAGAAAGTTGCACTTTTCTATTAATGTAACTTTCTATCCTTGTAACTTTTAATCAGTGTAACTGCATATATAAATTCGCCATTGATTTTTATTTCTGGCGAATTTATCAAATAACCTAAAATTATTTGGTTACAACTTTTGGAAATAAAGTATTTTCTCTGGAGAACGTTTTCTCCAACATTTCCACTTTCTGTTCGTCCAAAGTGGAAGCTTGTGTTCTTTTTGTCCAGTGTTAAACATGATGATTGAGACTAGATGTCTTGAGAACATTAAGAAGATACGATTTTGGTCCAATATTTGTTAATACATCAGCAGGATTATGGTCCGATCTAATCAATGCAACATCATGAATTTCACATGCATCATAAGAATCTTTAACAGTTTTAAGATCGATCATGAGTCTTTTATCAGTGGTTTGAATGGCCTTGGTAATTATATCAAACAGAGAAAGACTATCTTTATACATAGAAATTGGTAATTTTGTTTGAATCATTAATTCTAGATCATATTGTACGGTATATACTACGTCAAATGCGTCTGAAAAATCCATAAGCTCACTTCCAAGTACGGATCGAGTAACTCTTTTGCTTTGTGCGAGGACCATACAATGGATTCACATAATTTTGTATTATCAGCCGGGAATATGATGAAACCGAGTTGAGATGTTTTATCTTTATTGTTTGAATATGAAGCATCATGGTATGTACGAAGATGCAAGCTTTCAGGAAATAACTTTGGATATTTTAATTCAAAGTCTTTTGTATCTCGTAGGTAATGAACCAATTTGTTGGCTTTTCCAATCAATCTGGAGGTGTTTTACATGAATTGAGTTTCTGTTATTTTTCTGAATAATGCAACTTAACATGAAATATCGGGTTTGATTTTAGTAGTCCACACCAGTTTCGCTACTACCGATCTAAATGTAGTATAATTAGCAGGTCGTGGAATCATATTAATCATGCTTATGTAGATTTTTTGATGAATGAAAGTAACGTTATCTTTTGATTCAATTTGTACTCCGGCAAATTGAATATTATCCCATTCTCTTGGCTTGCATTGGAATGTCTTTTCTGTTTTCTCTGTAGTCTTGCAGTATTCTTTATTACCAGCATACAGGGAATCGTCTACACATGTGGCACACATACTTTTTAATATGTCACCTATTGTTTTGAAGAATAGAGCAGTATCGAAAATTGTTGAATTTATTCCTAGTTCACTGATAAGATGATATCGTAATGTTCTTCCCGAATAATCACCACTGTCCGCTAATCCATATAATGGTTTTAACAGTTTGATTAAAATATCTGGACTTAGCGATAATTCCTTTGGGAGTTTTACATATATATCTCTCATAAGCTTTTCACCACTTTGAAGATATTCTTGAGTAACATCAGATGAAAACAATCTGAATTCTAGTATAGTCGCAATACCAACTAGTAACTTGGTACATTGTTGTTTTGATGTTGCTGTGTCCTGTATTATCGAATTTTTAATTTTATCGCGATAAACTTGCACAAAGAACCTAGCTTTCCAAACCTCTTTTTTGTACCTTCGTTCTTGATATCAAGTACGAAGCGTCCACAGAGAGTATTGGAGTCATCAGGAATATTATCCTTGCAAACTAGTTTCCATGTTCCTCTTTCTATGAGACCATTAAGTTTCTTTTTCTTTGCTTCATCGAATTTTTTCCTTCTCGGGTCACTTGGATGAATTATTTCCGTTATTTGAACTTTAAATAATGGGTTATTGACATAAGCTGTAGATGTAAAATGCAGAATATTATTGAAAAATCCGAACGGTTTATTGTATTGAATATGTTCCTAATATGGCTTCATTTGAAAGGCATTAAAACTGTCTCTTTTTCCATCCTATGTAATGACCGTAACAATTCTACCTGTACTATCCATTGCTTTGAACGGTCCAATCCAATCCTTTTTTATTTCAGAGAAAATCAAAACATTTTCTCCTTCTTGATATGTTCTATCGGCAGCAGGAGGTATATTTCTAGTCAATGCAGTGAGGAGTTGCCTTTTAGCTACGATGGAATTCATTTCCATTTGAGATTTGGCAAGTATCTCCATCCTTTCTTTTTGAATTGGTGGATCACTACTAATAATAGGAAATCGAGGTACTACTCCAAGTGTAAGAAATGACGGAACTATTTCATTTTCTCCTATAGTATCATTCATTCATTTCAGTACAAAATTCAATAGTATTTTTCCATCAACAGTAGGGAAATACATTTTTACTTTATTAAAAATTGTTCTTAATGGTGCATAACGGCGTTTTCCTATTCCTAGAGAACTGTGTGCTTCAACATCAGATAATCTAAGTTCAATATCAGCATTGCCCGTTACCTGTTTCCATCATTAAGATGTGAACATAGAGCCTTGATCTGTACGCATTCTATTGGGATATCAAGTGTATAGTAGATACCAACAGGTTAGCAAAGCTAACCATAAGCCTTCAACGGATTGTCCATAATTTTCTCCATGGGTATCAAGGAATACAGCAGATGAGAATCTTGTTGCGGTATCAACTAAATAGAGTATTGCATATCCATCTAATAACATTACATCTATCGATATCTAATCACCAAATAAAAGTTGATCTTCTGAAGGAATTGAGGCACGGAATTTCTCTGGAGCCGGCCATATTGTTGACAATTATGACAATGTATTGATATGTCCTTTATGATGTTCATTGTTTCAGAATTAGTCTCATTTGGACGTGCTAATTTCAACAGGTTGAACATCTTTTAACTTGCAGGATATGAAAATTAGTTTGGATCTTGTGAATAGAATTTTATTTTCTTCTCCCCATTCAAGATATATATGAACAAAGTTTCAAGGTCTGGTAGACAAAGCTTATCTTGTAAAGTATCCACATACATTCTGTATTTAGTCATCACGTCTAGTCCTATAAGAAAAGGGATGTCGGCTTCTGCAATATCAACTTGTTGTATGAAATATCATTATTATCAATTGGTATGCGAAGTGAGATAGATCCAATAGATCTATGTTTATCGGATCCAAATTTATACATATTTATACTTTTATGAGGCCGAAGGGTCGTACCCGTGAACTTACAATAAGCTCTGGCTTGTCCCAGCCCAATCACTGTGGATTGTGCTCCAGAGTCTGAGCAAGCACCATGCCATGTATCATCCTTTAATAAGGAATTAATGAAGACGGGATACATCAGAGAGGTGTGAAGGCACTCAAATGCTGTGGAGATATAGAAAAAGCTAATACTTTGGGAGTGCATTATATCCCCAACTAAAAATCAATTTGATCTAGTTCTTCGTATTCATTGGTTTCTACAGCGTAATCTATTCGTTCTTGAAGATTAATAATATCTTCATCATCCAAGGGATTGGATTGGAGTTCTTCTATGAATCTTCTCGTATTCCCTCAAAGTGTTTCTTCGGTCTGTTGGCAAAGTTCAAATAGAATTTTAGAACCATGTCGGCGATCATTTTGCAATATATGTTCTATATTTTGTTTCAAACGAATAGCAATTTTACGTTCTTTAAGTAAATGATCAGGTGATCCGCAATTGAAAAAAAATCTCTTCTTATGATACATTGCATTTCTGTTTCCACTATTGAACTGCCTACTAAAAGGAGCCGAGGATGATGAAACAGGTTTCCTAGATTGACATTATGTGCTCTGTCCTTGCCATAGAATTCCAGGTGTGGTGGAATTTGGAATCATCTTTTTTAATTCATTATCTCGTTGTTTTCCTGATGCAATCTCTTGATGGTGGAGCCAAGCAGTATCTAAAGCGGTACATAGCTGATAAAAATTCTATTGAGGTACAGCAGCTGCACATTGTGTGATTGCAATCTCAGTCTAATCAATTCCAATAACTGCGTCATGAAGATATTCTACTAAATATTTGTTACTTCAGTGATTTATTGGTCCTTGGATACCAAATTTAAGTATTTGTTCACGTAAATGCTCAAGTGCTTCACTTACGGAAAATTTTTCTCTTTTATAATCGATGGAAGTCGTAAATTTTGCAAGTATTTTCTGATGCGATTTTGAAGAGTTATAGTATTGTACTCATTTCTCATAATAGAGCAAGCTTCAGAAAACAATAGGATATTGTCAGATACAATTTTGTTCCTAAATATCCGTTTTGCTTCTTCATCAGATATGTTATGAAAGTATTTCATCCTTTGCGTAACATTTAGATTAAGAACTTGGCAAGCATCAACATAGTTGGAAATGAATTCGTTGATATATTCACCTAGTTTCCCAGTGAATCTATATTCCTTCTTGAAACGCATAGAAATTTGGTTTGCTACACTTCTCTATTTGAACTCAGTATCTTGTTGGCAGTGTGGTGATGATTGGGAAGGTGTTTGATTATCATTGCTTTTTTTGTCTAGCGAACTATGTGTATAATTAGGGGAAATTGTTATTGATGCATGTATAAGTCTCCGTGTGTCCTTTCTATCCTCTTCTTCGTCATGGAAATATTCTATCGAATTAGTCATGGTTTCCTATAGTAAACCATGACTAATTCGTCGAATATGTGGGTTAGGATTATACTCCAGTTAGTTAAGAACAAGGTGGCTTTTTAGTATTCGATATATCGTAGTAGGGCCACGAAGTACGTCTTTAGAGTAAAGTACTTCCGGAGGGAGGTCCTGGCAAAGCATTTCGATAACTGCAGAGGTGATGGCTGAGGATCGATGTTTGCTTCTAAGGCTAATACGGCCTTGATTTCGGCATGTGCGATGGATACAGAATTGTAACCAGAAAGGTCATTCTTAACATTTTGTAGTGACATTTTGTAGTGACATTTTGTTTTGTTTTTTATTTTATTTTACTTATTTAGCCATCCCATGGTAATTTTGTAGTATTAAAATTAGACACATATTTCACAATACGTTTCCTTCTTGCTCTTTTCTTTATATTTGATTCCAAATTTGTAATTAAATTTAAAAAGTCCAGCATTTGCATACCTAGTTGTGTTCGTTTTTGATAAAATGTAAAACCAATTTATACGGAATTCTGTCTTGCGACGAGTGCATCTGTATGTTGTCCATTTATACTTACCGTCCGTGCTTTTAAATTTGGAAACGTAGCAAGGGAAGCTTGCATGTCCCAAGTTTTGCGGTAAAATATGATCTTCTAATGACTTGTCTATTTCAATTACTGGCATAGACAACGTAGAACTAGATACAGTTCTAAGAGTTGACAGTCTAATAAAACAGTCAATAAATGGTTCCATCATTTGTGCAGCTATACGACGTATGAATTAGCGTTGTTCATACGTTCCTTCACCAGGGACTCGGATTGTCTGCAATAATGTGGACGCATTCTGAATCAAAGGATCATGGAGATATGTAAATATCGACATAGGAACACGTCTACCTCTACGAATTGTACTATTTGTAGAACTAAATTGATGGAAGCTATCTACTGCATTCATGCATAAATTTTAAGCAACGATACAACATGGCACTTGCAATGTAGTTCCTTCATAGAATTATTTGCAACCCATCTTTACAATGGTGCAACTACATACGTACATTACAATGTCCAATCGCTCATGCCCTCGACATCCGATCTCGGTGTTTCACCGAGATCGTTTGTGTGAAATTTTACAATTTTGAGATCCTTGAATAATATATATATCCGCAGTTATTTGCCCTCATTGCCTCCGTACTTCCATTCACAAGTTTATCTAAAAAATGGATAAGCCACCATGCCCAACGATATGCATGTTGCAATAAGTCTATACCTTTTTTTATTGCAGGTCTGTTAATACCATCTACGGTATTCATACGGACAGTGCCCAGTGTTTTCGCTTCTCCATCCTTCATGATAAGCAATTGCTTATCAAGAAGATGACGAGTGTAGAAATTATCGATATAATATAGACGACCAGCATCAGCAGAATAAATTTTTGTTTGGTTCGCCATTTGTAAACACCAAAGAGCTAATGGACTTCTTTCTTTATGAGAGTTGGGTCTATTTTTCTTTCATAGAATCCACGTAGAGATCTGAATACGGAACAATAAGTTACTGGGGGTGGAACACCGGTTTTGTTTCCAGAGTTATTGTCCCACATAACAAGTAGATAAGGAACAGCACACGCTACTACTAAATGGAGGGTATTAAAAATTTATCGGGTTTATTTTCCATATACGATCTCACCGACGTTCTTGTTTTACAACGCACAGTGTTCTCATCCAGAGAGCTACCACCAATAGGAACGGCAAAAGATGTAGAATTCTTTAAGAAATACTCAGTCATCGCTCTAGAATGGCAACGTGGATCGGATACCTCCTCTTTTTGATCATAATTGGGATATAATTGTAGTAATGACCTGATTTTCAAAAACCTATCCCGAATTATCACTCTTTTAAAATCTGAATGACCGTATAGCATTTTTGATGACCAATATTCTTTCAAATAATTCAATTTACGTAACGAAGTTGCAATTTCCAGACCCATTTATGAGTATATTTCGTTTGTCGTAACACTAGTTGATTCCACAGAAGTATATGTACGTGTCATATTACTATTAGTACACTATCGAACACATTCCACAAACGACCAGTGCATATACAAATGGAATAGTCCCTTTTCCTTCCTGGTATTGTATGCTTGTTAACTGTTGAAGCCTGAATTATATGTAATTTCTTATTATCTACCCATTTCCTGATATAGGCACATGATGTGCTCAGGTGAGTACGTTCTCTTTGTTCAACATATATTAATCAGAATGTTCTGTTTTCATCTTTGCTTTCACTATCACCGTCCCACATCTCTACCTCCTCGAAGTTACATTCTTCGATTGACGAATCCGATGTTGTCATGTATAATTTGAAGTGCAATTGGCCGTCAAGGTTGCAGTGAGCAC
>JAULBU010039940.1:0-14690 GCA_032358235.1 Odonthalia washingtoniensis | reverse complement strand
GCCAGATGGAATATTCTCACCCACACGCGTGTTACACGGGACGACAAATGCCGTCATGTACCTGCAGTCCACGTTGGCATCGCTTTTTCCAGACAACATACGTTCAACAATTCTATGGTGGCTGGATGATATTCTCATCCATTCAAAATCAGTGTCAGCACACGTGGAAAGTGTCCGACAATTTCTCGATTTTTGCGTGGAACAAAACTTTAAGCTGCATCCACAGAAATACACCTTGTTCGCCACGTCTATCCGTTGGTGTGGCCGACTTATTTTTGTGGACGGTACACGTTTCGACCCTACACGTATAGGCGTCTTAAAAAACATGAGGACACCTCAAAACGGTGCCGAACTGCAGCAGTTCGTTTGCGCCATGCAATGGATGCGCTCTGCCATCCCTCAATTTTCGTCGATTATTCGTCCACTGTCAGCCTTTTTGGAAGATGTGTATACGAAGGCTGGCAAACGAACTCGGATCGCGGCGGCAAGAATCTCCTTGACATCTATGGACTGGAGTCCTGCTGAAGACGATGCCTTTATCGAGTGCAAGCGTGCACTTGAAAACCAAGTAACCCTGGCGCATCGTGACGTAAGTAGACGACTAAGTGTCTACACTAACGCCTCCGATCTGCTATGGTCGGGCGTAGTCACGCAAGTTCCTACCGAAGATCTACAAAAGGCTCATGGCTACCAACGGCACCAACCTCTCTGCTTCCTGTCGGGACACTTTCGTGGTGCGGAACTTCGATGGTCTACAGTCGAAAAGGAATCTTACGCCATCATGGCCACCGTCGAGCGTATGCATTGGTTACTCGCAACTGGCGACGGGTTCGACCTCTATACAGACCACCACAACTTAATCTTCCTCTTCTATCCATTGACGGTTGTACACGATATGCCCCAAAGTTCTGTGCGTTTGGTTCTTCGTTGGGCCGTCCGGGTCAGCCCCTACAACCATACATGTGTCCACATCAAGGATGCGAATAATGTTTGGGCAGATATTCTAAGTCGCTGGATCGTTCCTGAAGTCGTTCGTCGTCTCGTCAACGTCCCTGTTCTACCTACGTCTTCTTCCACGGAATTTTAGTGGCCATCACAGGACTAAATCTCGACTGTTCAGACAAAGTTTGCCGCCCGGCGCCTGCCACACTTGTCCCAACACGAAGGACTGTGGAAGAATCCTGTTTGAGCTGTTTGGATTCCCAACGAATCTGACGACCTCCATCTCCACTTCTGCGTCATCGCACATACTGGGCCAAGCGGACACCGCGGTGGCAAATATACAGAAACTTCTTTTGCGTCGTTGTTCTTTTTGGTCGAAGATGTCGCCTAACGTCCAGACATTTGTCCGTTCCTGTTTTTTCATTGTCTTTCGACAATCGGGGGGGAGGTTCCGCGACCTTTCGGTCCAGCCGTCCATGGAACTAAGCCAAACGATCTTCTTCAGTTCGACTTCATCAAAATTGCACCAACTGTTTCTGGACAGAAGTACGCCCTAATGTTACGGGACGACCACTCCAACTACTGTTGGTTCTTCCCCTTCGCGGTTACTTACGCCGAGAACGCAGCGCGCGCTATAATTGATTGGGCAACCGCATTTGGCTTCCCTGGTGGTCTGCTGTCGGACGGTCCGACTCACTTCAAGAACGAGACGCTCCGTCTCGTCTCAAAAGGCTTAAAATTTAGGCACCATTTCACGCTCCTGCACAGTCCGTGGAGCAATGGTGGCATCGAACGTCTTGGTAAGGAGCTCATTCACATCTTTAGGTCCATAACTTCGGAACTCAACATGCGGCCGGAGGAATGGTCCGATCTCCTTCCTCTGGTACAAAGCGTTTTGAACAACTCTCACTCACCGCAACGTGCTGATACCACCCCCATCACTTCCTTCACGGGTATGGACGCGACGCCGCCAATTGCAACATTCTACCGCTCTGCCGATTCTGCTACGGTGACGGTTGCCGACGATCAACGCGAGCGCGCTCTCAACGTGGAACAGCTCGTCGTGAAGGTCTCTGAACTTCATCATGTCGTGCATGACTCGCTACAAGCAAACCGACGTCGCCTACGTGAAACGACCTCAAGAGGCTCTCTCCCAAACTTCACGGATGGAGACTTCGTCCTTTTCGCAAGAGACGACTTCACGTCGGGTGAGAAACTCTCTCTTCTCTGGCGTGGTTCACGTCGTGTCGTCAAGTCGTTGAATGCCTATGTGTACCAGATCGAGGACCTGTGTAATGGACAAATCGAGGACATCCTTGCATCCAGGCTGAAGTATTATCACGACCCCTCGTTGGACTGTGAAGCTATAATGTCTCACGTTTTGGCGTCCGAAACCGGGATGCCGGTACAACGCCTAATGCGCTTGGTTGATACCAATAATGGACTGATGGTCCAAGTCCGCTGGCGCGGGCTACCTGAGTCGGAAGATACAGTCGGCAGCTGCAGAAGATTTATTAGGACGTTCCTGAGTTATTGGTGAAGCTACTTCGTCGCAAGAACAAGCCTGAAGACCTAGTCGAGAAAGCTCGCCGAGAGCTTCACCTCTAGGAAGGGGTGTGTAACGAGATACTTGTTGCCTCCCTCGTTATAGTTGCTTACAGTTGGTGATCCAATCAGAAGTCTCCATATGGCCGGGCCCCAACAGGAAAAAAAGTGGCATCGCCGCAAAGGGTGATACCGCTCCTACCCTGCGTGACATGGGCCCCGTTCCTAGGTGCACCCCCAGGGATTGAACTGGCAAATACTCGGCGACCTTAGAGTCTCCTGACCACTAAGCTACGAGGCTAGTTGTTAGTTCAGTGCACTTTTTATGTCTTTTTGTTCAGTATCAAATTTCAGTTTACAGTGCTTTTCTTTCACTGCCGGCCGCTTGGTATATAACTAAGCGACAGGCAGATTATCTAGGAAATTTGAAAAAAATATTTTTATCGCATTATCCATTTTTCATCATATCAAAAAAACCTGCGACCTGAAGTCGTTATACCTGGGACCGTAATCTAATATTGAGCATGGAAGATATAGTTATTACAATTATTATTTGTTCTAAAGGTAAGCAATTTCTCTTTTAGACTAGTTTGATCTACTTTGTCCACTCATTCAAAGTATTGTAGACAAATTTAGGTGAGGTGTGAACTATTTACACACCTTACTCTTCATGTATGCGAATTTAAAATTACATAATATATAATTACATTATGTCATAATGTTTTTGTGTAAATAGAGTCAGCTTGGTTCGATTAATAATATTCTATCGAACCCAGCAATAATTCATCAAATACTCTGAACATCAGAAATCAATTCAATTTATACCACTAATAATTAGCGATTATTTTATGACAGTTAACAATTATTGATGAAAGTGACACTTTGGCAGCTAATTAAGTGTATAGACCGTAACAATGTATCATGATGTATCCACTTCAATCTCATATAGACACTGACATACTAGAGACACTCAATTAATGTGCTCACAGTTTGATGAAGATCCTTACTTCTTCCGAACTGAAGAAAATATAAATCAGATGTCCGCTTCATTTTTCATCTCTTTACTTCATTTTTAGATCAATATACAATAAACATATTCTCATAGACTTCCTTATATTCAGTGTCGTTATTGTAACTGTGGTGCAGGTAGTAAAATGTAGTCTAATGAATGAAATATCCTTGAAATGTATCATATCATTAATACTTAATTAGCATGGCAACTTTTGAAACAGGGTAGGTGACCGTGAATGCTGGTTATTGTTGTATCTTTCAATTCCAAGCGTGTTACAGTAGCTCAATGCTATTCAGAGTTGATACGACGTTATCAATGCTAAATGGAAAAGCTATAATGATCTTCGATGTACCGACGCTTGTGTGATAACCGTCGAATTATCAGCTGTTATTAATGAATTACGTCTGTAGCAAGAGAGGCTCAAGGATGGAGATATAATCAAGCCCTTTTGGGAAACTTGCTTGTCGAGTCAAGAGATGACCCGACGGACTTTATTTTGTGATTATTTTGATTATATAGCCTATTAATAATGTTGCAATGTGAGAAACAACAAATGCTAACATCGGAACATAATGCAGAAAACTGACACTATGCATTATAATAATAATAATAAGTATTATATTAATAGTGCCAAGAGTCTAGAAAATTTTTGAGCAAAATACAACGATAAAATATAATTCCCAGAAATGGACAGGAAACAGTCATTAATACAATAAGATAGCTCAGGAAACGTGATACTGTAAATTATGTCAATGGGAATTGTACACCAGTTCGTTAAATTAGTCTCAGTGATACTAATTACGAAGCTCTAAAAATTGTTTGATTTACCAAAATAGGAACTGAGACTAAATCAGCAGTGAATCTTTTTGACGTCAAAATTAATTAATTTCAGAGAAAGTAATAAAACTTGTTTCAAATAGTTTCACTTGGATGTTCTTCAATTTATCAAATAATTTCAGCAGTAATCGCTGTACGTATTAATTACATAGGCTTCCGTACATAACACTTCAATGATGTACCAGTAGCACATTTGGAGAGTAGTTAGAAATTTAATTTTAATTTTCAATCTCAAAAAATTAACTGAACTTATTCAGATTAAATTGTTATAAATAAAAAGCCCTCAAAATGATATAAAATATTTATATACTTAATCTGTTTGTTTTTGGCTTCAAATTAGAAAACGACAAGTAGTTTAATTTACACTAATTGTTTAGTGAAACCATTTCCCAAGTGAGACTAATTTACCGAACTGGTGGAATATTATTACCAAAAATCTAATTTAATCATACATGGTGCGTTATAGTTCTATCATTTATGTATATCGATATATTATTATTATCTCGTAATATTATTACGAGATATCGAAAAATCTGTAAAAAATCTAGTGTCAGATCATGCACAATTAGCGTTACCAATAGTACCTAATGACTATAGCATTCTTGACTAATCACATGATTTTAATATTAGAGGATTATTGTAAAGTAAAATGGTTTAGAAAATGACTTACAAAATGAGGCACGTTTCACCATTTTTGATAAGTCATTATTTTGTCATTTTATATTTTTCCATTATTTTTAAGAGAATTAATTTTAGAACTCACCTACTTTTGTTGTAAAATTAACAGTGTAAATTTTCGAAAATTTTGTCCCGGGATGAGACACTGCGGAAAGTTGGTGATAAGACGGTCCTGCGAGAAAAGAACGAAACAGAATGAGGCAAACTGATTATACTATTTACAAGAATAAACAACTAATAAAAAGGTATTCAAATATGTTAAGACTGGCGATTATTGTCAGAGCTGATGTGGCGTTACTCCTACGACTGCAACAGAAATGTCAAAAATGTAGACAAGATCTACTAAAAATAAAACGACTAAACAGACATGTTATGTCCATAAACTTTAATTTAAATGCATATTATAATGAATAATGTCTCAAGAAATTTCGCTTTCTACCGAAGGAAATGAAACAGGTGTAAGATATAATTGATTATTCCGGTGAGGGCACTTCCAGATCTAAATTTACATGTGATCAATTTTCAGCATGCTGAATAATATTAAGGCGATTAGCAGCTCCATACCGTTGGGTGTATTTCAAACTGATATTTTGCATGCGAATATAGGTTCTTTTTGATGTGTTTAGGGAGGGGGTGAAGCATTTCAACGACTCTTGGGGCCACATTTTGGCATCTTTCAGGGCCGATCTCATGATGGAAAGAGCCGAAAGGTATGCGGAAGAAATAAGGGGTCAACGATCGATGTTAGCACATTGAGTCGGGTTCATCGACTGCACAAAAATAGAAATGTGCACACCTGGAGGAGAGAGTGCAAATGCAAGGTCGTGTTCTTCGGGGCACAAACGATTTCACTGCCTAATATACCAAACAATAACTACGCCCGATGGGCATATTTTTCATTTGTTTGGGCAGGCAACATAAAGACGGCATGACCTTACCCTCTATCGCCATAGTGGAATGGATAATGTTCTACAAATTATCTTCTAATTGGAGAGCAACAATTATATGTATACGGAGATCCAGTTTACATATTGCAGCCTTGGTTGCAAATACCATTTAGTAGATGTTTTGAACCTCCCACCAAACAAGTTGTTAATACGGCAATGAGTGCCGTACGTGTTTCAGTGGAACACTCCTACAAAGACATGAAGAAAATTTGGTCTTGACAGTATTTTAAAAGAATGTTAAAAGTCCGACAAAAACCCCTTGCACTGATGTATCAAGTATCTGCAATACTTTGAAACTTCAAAGTAGTTTTTCAACACGAAGGCCAAGTTCAAACTGCTTTCGAGGTGGAAGCACTGACCCTCGATCGTTACCTCCGAACATATTAATTTATAATAATATCAACTTCAAAAGTATCATGTATGGAATAGTGCATTACGTATTTAAGGATTATTGCTATTTGATTTCTTAATTATGTCTCTCTTTAAAGCTGATAACAATGTTGACATTTGTTTACGTTCCTCACTATCCATAACATGCCTAAGTTCTGATAATTCAAAGCATTTCTCTTCCAAATCAAGATGACGCTCATCAAATTCCTGACCTCTATTCAAACGGATCATTGAATTTCTTTCAGATTCTAGTCGAAAAAGCATTATTTCTTCATGTATTTTGAGCCGTTTTGACTCATAGTTGGACATTATTTTCATATGTTCATCTAATGAATTTCGTTCGCCATCCTCGTATTCGAAGGGGCGACGTCTGGATGCAGAACCAATTACTGAGTTCATTGATGAAGACGGTGATATTACTTCTGTTTGATTTGTCTCCCCAACCTCAGAGACTGTTCTATTTCTAATGTCGTCACCTGCTTAATGCATCCTTCTAGTCATACTAGTTTGTTCCTCCCTTCCATTCCTTCTTTCTCTTCGAACTCATTGACGGCCAAAACAATTTCGTCCATTAATTCCTCCCTCGACCCTCTTATTTCTACGGTTCCTGATGCAGATTCATTTGCTCTACTTGCCACCCTATGATCTGGAATTAATTTTTTAAATCGATCATTTAGTGATTTCCAGTTAGGTTTTGTAGTTGACGCCCAAATTTCATCTGAAATTTGATCATGAAATCGTTTGAGAACATCCTCAAATTGGCTCTAAGATTCGCTATGAAGTGTGAGGTGGGCCTCGCAAAATACTACAGACTTCAATAATATAATATCCCATGATGTGTTGAAACGCAATCTCCTTTTTTGTACCATACCTCTTATCCGTTTCATTGATATCTCACCACTCCCATATTGTGAGAGTATATTATGTATCCCGCCAATCGACCGTGAATTTTCATTCGACGCCGTGCAGTAAGCCATAAATTCTCGTGTATCTTTTTTCTTGTTATGTGTTTCAAATCTGCGAGTGATGTTTTCAGTGATTGTTTTTTTTTCTGGGCTGGATGCGGGTACGGCGGAGAGGTTCTTGCTATGTGTTGCAATTCTGGGTGTGATCAGTTCCCTGATTTCTGTTTTTTGAGAGAAACGTGATCGTTTCAGTTATTTCGTTTTTTGGATATGGATGCGGGTACGGGGTGAGGGGTTCTTGCTATGTGTTGCAAATGTGCGTGTGATCGTTTAAGTGTGTTTTCGTTTTTTGGGTGCCGGTACGGGGGGAGGGAAATAGTTGATTTTTTTTCCACTTTTAGTTTCTGTTTTGCAACTTTTTGTTTCTGGTTTCAGTTTGTGTTTGTGCTTTGGAAAACTCTAAAGAAAATAAACATGATGGTTTTTTAATGGCTTTTGCAAGTCATTTAAAATTCTTTTACTTTGATGTTTAGACGCAAAATGAAAAACAATTTTTGTCAGTTGTAGTTTAAACATTACAGGTGTTCACCGTGTTCCCACACTTATAAGTCATTTTTAATAACTCAGTAGACAATAATCTTCTAATAACTCCTCTTTTCTTAATATGATTTATATTTTCTACCAATCGTTATGTTAGCGAAGTGACTTGTTTCTTGATGCTGATTCATGGTTCTGAAAGTTGAAAAGTAGATTACGAGTGAACTGAAGTAGTTGTCATACATCAGTGAGGGGGCGTGTGATTTTGTACCTGGGTCAGCTAAGTTGAGTGAGCCATGGATCCAAATTATTTCATCCACATTACGAGATTCGAACTCGAATCTTATTACGTTAGAGTCAGCTCTGATAGATATGTCGATTGAATTACGTTGAGTAGACACTGGGGTCAATAAATCTTTCGTATCTAGCACAATACAGAGTGTGAAATTTTTCTTACAGATAGCAGATAAAGATTGCTTTAACAGTTTTCCTTCATCTATGACTTCACTGGCAGCTAAGATTTCTGCTGCACCAATTGATCCATCAAGTCGTCTTGTTTTATGTAATGAACATGAAACTAAAGAAAATACCGAACCTTTTCTAAACAAACAAAAAGAAAACCATCAATGTAGCATAATTGACCATTTTCACAAGAGCGTCCTGCATCAGAAAAAATTAAAACTGACATTTCTAACTACGGGTTCCGTATATTAAAGATATAACAGTACCAAGTTTTTCAAGTATTCCAAGTCCATTCGTTTGATTTATTAGGTCTTTCATGGTAGCCGTTGGGTCTCTTGTTGCATTCTACAGGAGAATTCAGCACATAATATCAACGAAGTAATACAAATTCAGCCTGATGAGCTGTTTAAAGATGCAAAAGAATTTTTTCCAAGTCATTTATATTGCCACATATTTGTTTACGACGTAGGCCTGACAATGGATGAGCTTCAAAAATGTTCAATTTATTATCAGCATTGCTTTCAATTCTACAATCAGCATGTTGAACTATGTTCAGACCAAAAAATCGTAAGTGACCGAGCGCTTTTACTATAGTTACAAGTTTAAAATGCCTATCAATTTTTTGAATTACATTTTCCACTACAGTAGTTATACCAGTAAGCAGTAAATCATCAACAATGTTTGCTAAAATACATGTTATATTACCATTTTTGACAAACATAAACAATTGTGGCATCGTTGGTATTTATATAAAACCAATGTCAATTAATAGAGAATCAGATAATACTTGCAACTTAGCATTGGCAATAATTAAGCCATATGCTGCTGACAGTAGTAGCTGTAGAACTTTTTCTCGATTACTACTTTCACGTGGTGATATGTCGTACACATCACGAGTAGATTGACCAGTTTGTATAAATTCTATTTCAACATCTAGCTTAGTCAGAAACCAATTATTTACTGTATCAATGGAAAGGAGCACACGCATTCCAACAGGACTGCACATGAAACAATCACTGCGTAGATAGCTTTTCAGAGTGTCTTCATTACCGTGTGGCTCGATGCGTGACTTGAGTTTGAGCTTTGGTTCAGCATAGTAGCTAAGTTTATATTTGACATGTGAGTAAATGATATTGGCATTGTTGGGTACCATGTTTTTAGGAATACATTTCACTGTTTTCTTAAAATTGTGTTCCTCAGCATCGTGAGAAAGGAGTAGTGGAAGGGTTGGAAAACCTTGGGATTTCGATTTCATAGACGATGAGCTACCAAAAACATTGAACATTTCGGAAAGAATTGGTTGCATGTCACTGGAAAGACTTGTAGTTGTTACTGTGAGAGATTCTGCTGTTGATTGTTTTGAGGAGACTCCGTTGGATATTTCTGTGGTAGCATTATTTCCAGAATTTCCATTACTGTCAGAATCACCATTATGAGTGGATTCAATACCATTTTATTTGCTCCATTATTCGTATTATCAATGATGTTAGTGTTTGTATTATTGTTTGTTGTCTCTGAACTACCATTCACTTCAGTGACTTCGCTTTTCACTGTGAAATTATTATTACTATGTTTAGTGTCTTTTATCTGATGACACCAAGTTTCTGTCGAACCTGTGAGGAGAATCACAGGGTCTCCTTTGATTAACGCTAAAGACTTTCGCGGTACAAATTTCAAAAAGAGGGAAAAGAAGGGTATGGTTTTTAGTATACAATGGACGTTAATTTAGGCATCATGCAATTATCGAATTGCTATTTTTAACGAACTTTTCGCTTCGGTCTTCAAGTTAGAGGCGTAGGCCTGGCACAGTCAAGTGTCTTTACAGCCTAGATGATCTGAAGGTGAATTACTCCCTCCCGTTAACCTTCAAAGAAAACTAACATAAATCGTTAGAATTGATTTTGCTCTGGATACAGGTTGTTGTCCGGTCGCAGGCGGTTCGGTTAGGTCTCCCGTTCCTGTTGTCGGTAGAGGTTATCTTTTGAGAAACGAAATTTCAATGAATTTAGAATGTCAATAATGTGTCTACCTAGTTATTTAATTTCTCCATTGGAATATGGCGGAGTATGTATACTATATTTTGGCGTAATTACAGTGGTGCCGTGGAAAGCCACACGTGTATAACAACCAACTTTTGGTAGTGATGAAATTACTAAAATTTGATTTCTCATATGTTTCAGGAAACAGGTGTGCTACGATACACTAATTTTACATGGCCAGTATTTCCATAATACGTGTGTCAGTTCCTTTCTAAGACTATATTGCTCGAGTGTAATTTAACACCTTAATCAATCTTAGGATCCTCCCACTGGTAACAAGCGTACTTTACGTTTTGTCGCGCTTTGGTTCTTGACACTGTATCTCTGCGTGTGCCTTTTATGACTTATTTAGTGATTATCCTTTGCATATCGTTCCCCAATTTCCTACAAATTTTCTCCTATTTCATCCTTTCCCGCTTCCATCGCATCGACGGTGAACTTGTTTTTACTACCCTCGCCACGCACGTTCTGCGCTAACTTCCCTTTGTAACCCCCGTATCTTCATCCTTTGTTTTAATGATAGTTCTTCATTTCTCCTCCATTCATGTTGCCATCGTCTTTGTCACCTAATCACCATCATTATAATTTATCATCCTTTATTTTTCATTATCAACTTATCATCATCTTATTATTATTATCAACTTGTCATCATCAACTTATCATCATCATCTTATCATCATTATTTTTATTATTATTATCAACCTATCATTATCATCTTATCATCATCAACTAATTATTATTATCAACCGATCAATATCAACTTATCATCATCAACTTATTATTATTATCAACCCATAATTATTTATCCTCCTGCCGCTCCTTACTCATGCCTCCCCTAAATCCAAATTAAATCTAAAGAACATATTCCTAGATTGTCGCAAGAATTGGGAAGTACGAAATGTGTTAACATTGACAGCTTCTTGTTGAATATTTAATGTCTCTTTATCTCCGTCAACGTAATCAATATTAAACTCACCATTTATGTTTTTTAGAAGAGACCACGCCAGAATAATACTGGTTGTCTCGTGTCCACAGAACTTCAATTTAAACCTCAATGATAGAACTATTACATTCATCATTTTCATCAAATACAGGATGTATAATCAGATTTTGATCAATCTTTGTTGCGCCAACAAATTTTTCTTCAAAAGCGTTTTCAATATTCACATCGGAGGACGATAGCAATTTTTTAAATTTCTTCATCTAGGTAATCATTTCTTCATCTAGGTAATCATTCGCTTGACGAATCATATTAGAAAATGAGTCACCCGGCAGGGTAGAATGGGTGTCTTAGATTGCTGAACGAATATTTTTAACATATGAACCGCGGACTGTGACAGTTGATGTCGTGGGATGATGTTGTAGCATAGATTTCGGCGATGACCATTTTCCACGTTTTTCTTGTTGTGTTTGACTTATATTTCAACAAGGTTACCAGGTGCAATACAAATATCAGAGGGAGATTTTGAAGACAGTACGAGAGCCAGCCTACGTTTTGCTGACAAATTTCGTTGAGCCTCGATTAGATCATCTGAAATTAGAAAAACATATTGTGAAATTGGACGATTATAACCTTTCGCAATTTCAAATGCAGACAATGTGTTGGAACAATATAGATCATTTGAGCATCTTACAGCATGTTGAGCGAGTAGAGAAAAATATGCAGATGTGTTAGAGTGCTTAAGAAGTATAAATATGCTGAGAATTATGTTTTTTTTTATTCCAAAACATTTTAGATTGTCTTCTTTGTGAAATTGCTCGAAATTCCGATATATTAGCTGAAATAAACCATTTAAACTCATCTTGTGTAAAATCTGCGTCACCTAGAAACGTATTTGAGGACCAGGAAGGGAAGTGCAAGATTGTTTCAACTGCGAGAGTAGCGTTCTTGAGGGAGGTATTCGGGATTACCAATGCAGCAAAATAACTAGTTGTAGAGTTCATGATATGAAGCAACGGTTGAGCGTCAAGAACGAAATGGTCGATGTACACAACGTCGTTGAAATTGCGATTTATGCCGTGTAGTGATACTTTCCGTGATGGTTGAGGTTTTGACGCTGCTTGAGAGCTCGTACAATTTCATACAGTTTCTGAAAGCTGATATTCGACTTCATCTGACCAGATGTTGTTTTGTTGAAGCAGACTTTTAATGTAGGAAAAGGTGGCATGACCACAAACATGCTAATGGACGTGATTAACTATATTGAATACTGTTGCTGCTGACGTGCTGTCGCAGTCCCAAAAAGTGCATATACAAAGTATAATTTAGAGGGACATATGAATAGTGACAAAGGAAGGTAAATGTGCATGTCTTAGTCAGTTATAGGAAGCTGAAATATATGATTATCTGGACCTGGAATCATCATGCCAACATTGTCCTGTGGACTCTGTGCGACGAAGGTAATAGGCAGTAACATAAATACAACATAATGGATGTATACTATGAGAAGAGAGGAGAGATGGTAGATAGGTTAAGGTTCTTCTGAAGAGAGGTCGAGTAGGGGGTATTTATACCCAGTAGCTAATTCAGATTAACCTAACCTAAGTAGATATTCTGGCGGTGAACGTGTAAGTAGAATACTGTGTATACAGTATTCTGCAACGGTAATAAATTGAAATACTTGAACGGGCTGATTAATTGTAGACAAGTCAGCCTAATGTCCTACATAGGTATGGAATGTACAGTGTCAGTGGCTACAGTCCAATTGAATTATATTGCTTCTTCTTGAAATATTTCTTCCGAATACCCACTGTGACGAGCCAGAAAGAACCAAGTGCCATATTTTGAGTGTGGTATTTTCATCAGCATGAACAATCAATACAGCCGATCCTAAAATTGGACGAATGTCCCTGGAATGATCTTCAACACCGTATTACCACTGTGGGCGATTGATAAACCCATATGGTATCGGTTCTAGGTGTACCGTTTTGTTGCGTGAGCAAATTAATGATTTGACAGCTAGAAACTCCACCTGACCGATGGAACTGTAAGGAGCACCATTATCTATCATTGGCCCAAGGCTGAGAGTTGAAACATCATGTGGAAGAACCATGTTGTCAGATATTTTTCTTGTTAAATGAGCCATATTAAAGAAAATTGAGCTTTGCTTATTATTACCATTTCTGATATTATTGTCAAGAGAAACTGAATTTAATACAGTACCAATTCAAAATTCGATATTATCATTTTCTCTGAGCCTGTGCTTGTTATTTTGATCTGATTGAGTCTAGTCATAATAATTAGCTGATTATGTAAGTCTACCGTCGTCTTCATGGTCATTGTACCAGTGTCCAAATTTACCACGTCGTGAGCAACGCAAAATGTCTTTTTTAAGTTGAACTTGTTCCCACGTCATTTTCAATTCCGAGAAACTGTTGTTGTTTGAATTACGATGATTAAACTGCTTATTAGTGTGATCAAGGCAACTGCTATTTTTATTTCTAGAATGATTTCTAAAACTGTTGCTATGATTATCTTTATTACTGTGGCCATGGATAATTTGAATGGCAGATGCAGAGTGGAATGATACAGCATTAACATGTTTTGAAGGTTGGTATGGTTTATCGAATTGTCGAATCACTGATGCAATTGTCTCGTAGCTGACGGACTGAATAAATTCATCCGTGATTGATGACATATTCAATTGACTATTAGATGGGGCAGCTGCTGCAAGTATAGATATGCGCTGACTTGCAGAGATATCAGCATTTTCTAGTAGAATCAGAGCAGCTATTGAACCAGAAAGTGCAACTGAGGAGCCAAGTGAATTAAACTTTGTGAGCTGCTAGCCGAATCTCATTTTAAACGCGTCAAACTGTTGTGTACGATTAAGTCGTACAAGAAGTAAAGTTTGGAATTTTTGTAATACCAGTGAGACAACTGATAGCGGGTACCTTTTGTAAACTGCGTTGAGAATGAGCTGAAAACCTCTTCCAGAAGAAACTTCTTCAAATGGGATTCCTTCGCATAATCCTTTTGCTCTACCAAAAAATTTGACTGCAGCACTATTCCTCTATTTGCTACGTCCATATGATTTCTATTGCTAGCCGGTAAATTGTCTTGAAAGGAGCACCAAGGGTTTCCAGATTTGTAATATTCATGTTTGTCTCCTTTTCAATCAGTCCGAGGGGCAATTTTAATGTCCCACAAGAAGCGTGGACGCGTTCGGAGCTGAATACTGCCTTCTGGGTCCATCAATAGTAAAATGCAGTCTAATAAATTTAATATACTTTAACTGTATTACATGAATAATACTCAATTTGCGGGGCAACGTTTTAAAAGAGTAGGTGACAGTGAATTCTAGTTATTAGTGGAATTGCGCAGTGCGAATTTCGTAAACTATTTCGTTTAAATGGTTGATAAAAAATCTACCACGAAGTTCTTCCATTTTGAATT
>JAULBU010039929.1:0-14691 GCA_032358235.1 Odonthalia washingtoniensis | reverse complement strand
AAAGGTCGGTAAAGTAATGAGTAGTAGTCAGATATTAATACGTGTACGCGACTGTAGTCGACACACTATTTGTTCCGCGACTTAGTTACAAAGGTACGATGTCGACAGGTCTAGTTGCTCTATGACTTAGAGACGAACGTACAGTAAGTACGTCAGTGGCGTGAAAACATTTCTTTTTCTCTCGATCTATGAGACAACCCGAAGTGACGTTACATGCATGAAACATACAAACCTTCCGAACTGTAGATGATAATTGAACCAATTTGTAAGTATTTTTAGTTGGAATTGTTGTTCAGAATGATTCATAATTCTTCGATTGGTTGAATCGAAGAGAAATCGCCCAATGCCAGACTCCCTGATACAAATAATTCCAAGGACGCTAAATACTATTTGCCACCTCTCACCGTGGTCCTTTGGAATGATAATTGGATCGCAATTATTGCATATATTTACAAAGCACTCTATTGCATCACCGGTTTGAATTCTGTGCTACTCGCAGCTGTGATTTGGGGATGAGAGACCGTGCCGTCTGAACAACGCCTTTTCATATTCATGCGGCTTGTTGTTGGACAAATACACAGGACCTCCAAACGTTTCATGGAATGAGTTTAACCCGTGCTGGAATATATTTTCCAAACCGAGTTTTCTTTCTTGTATAATTGCATAACCATCCCCAATCCCGGAACCTGATGTTTCCCAGTCACATACAGATGTATCATAGCATGAGAATAGTGTAGACTCAAAAATTGTGCGATTTAGAATACTGGAGATACGGTTATTCAAGTCTATCAATAAATTACCATCCTTTCGGATTTGTAAATAGCTGCAGTTATTACCGAACATAAGCCGTCGTAAACCTTTCCATATATTGTTATTTCATTCCACTTCGGGGATTTTGAACATCTACCACAATTCAAAGATTCTAGAGGACCAAACCCTCACTAATACCTGATGCACAGCGGAGAAGTAGTTGTTGTGGTTCGTGTTTTTGGTTAAAGATGATTTAAACGGCTGGTGAGTGAACTAAAATGTCATATCGGCAACAAACAGGGCGTGAGAATATAGAGGGATGGTATGAATTGTAAGTTCCAAAAGTCGATGTAGATTCGGGCGGTCGAGGTGCTTTTTAACCTCTTTGTCTGTTAAGCACAGGGTGAAAACATCGGAAATTAACTGATCGGCCGAAGAACGGATGTCCTCATGATTCTTGTTTTGACCAGAACCATGGACATAGGCGAAAGATTCAACCCCATCTGTCCCAGGAGAAGGCCACCAGAAGGTCATTGAAATGAGGTCACAATAAATTTCGACCAAATTGAAGATTTGTTGTGACACCGATGCTGAAATTATTCTCAACAGAAATTACAGCGTAAACCGTTGACATTGACATTGAATTAAGTTTCTTTGAAGTAATGTTATAAATTTTAGTCTGTGAATTAAGACCCAATTGAGACAATGAAGCACAAAACGCAATGTCTAGATCTTGTCGCTCATCGTCATTTGATAATTTCACGAAGCAAAGTTCGACCAGAAATTTTCCCAGACTGGCAAGTACATGATCGGGTGCAAATAAATTATTGCGATAAGGATCAAACATAGCTGATAGTACTGGATGCCAATAGCTCATTTTTGGAATATAATGGTTTACCTTATCAAGTTCCAAAGAAAGTCTCAGGAATGGCCACCTCCCTTCCACTTCAATATCATGAACTGATCCAGGTTTCATCCCGATGTAATTTTCGTCGTCCTTCCCAAAAGTGGAATGTGGAAGTTTGAGGGTTCGTCTCATCGTCCTAGAGAAAGATGCGTTGGACGAATGTTTGTTCTTTGGATGACCGTAATCGCACCCATATTTCACTCTGACACGTCTAAAAGAGCAATATGTGCAGGCAGATCCGGCACTATGTATCAATACATCTATTACTTTTGATGATTCCGGATAATCTCGAACAAACCAAGTAATTTCTATAAATCCGCACCCAGGTACACCCGTTGCATCAATACATTCGAATCCACGGACCGTGCCTTCCACGATATCCGGAATGAGAGCGTTCATGACGTAGTTTGAATCGACTCCGCTTGGAGTAAGAGATATAGTTCATATAGATGCCAACCCTCTCCTTCGTTTTAATGATAAACCTAGGGGTTCCATGTAGACACCTCCAACCAATCCTCTTGTAAAAAGCTGCTACCTAAGGCTGAAGTCATCAGAGTACAAGAGATCTCTTTTTATATCATAGCGCTCATCATTCTGCAAGAAACCATGTGATGGAATTGTATGACATACCTCTGTCTCACTTTCATCGGAATCTACAATTGTAAATGGAATAGATAAGACATGTAGGAGGAGTATTGGGAGTGGACCGGACATCGCTGAATACTTTAGGTGTCGAATCTCAAATATTGCAAATTGAGATACTTTGTCAGATGTATTCCACCAGAAACGGTTGATGAGGACAAAAATCGTAGTATTTGTGGGATGACCATTTTGTCCAGTTTCTAAAAGAAATGTACAAATATCACCTGGATACACTTCGAAATCCTTTTTGAGATTTAGATAATGCATGCTTTCACCGGGTGATTCCTCGATACTTCATGTGTCTGATTGATCAGAATCTGACAATTGGTCATCTTCAATCGGTTTATACACCGATCTCCTGGTTCGTTTAGTCCTCGCGGATGTCTGCGTCTGTGTTTCCGGGAAATAATGCCTACTTACAAGCGGTGAAAGTGTACGGATTTGCCATGGATCCATTCACTTATTTTATCGATATGAACGCCCGCATCGGGCCATTCGTAGAATGGACATTTAAACACCGTAGTTATCCCTGGGCATTCATTTTGTCAAAAACTGGTAATTTTATAAACGCCCGGCATTCAGTGTTTTGTAGTTACGTTCAGTTGCGACAATTAATCATAAAAATAATGTATGCCCCAATTTTGGTCATTGCTGTCACCACTTTTTAATCTAATTTTATCAAGACAGTAATTACAGTAGTGCGTGTATGATCGCCAGCAATACAAAATTATCAGAGAGGAATGCAGGAAAGCCACCAGCAATGCAATCACTGTACCTCATGAATGCCTACATTGAAGAGCTGAAAGGGAGCTATTCACATTTACAAGAGAGATTATAAATGTATCGCGTCCGCTACATGATTTAATGGACACGTTCACACCAATGATGCACATTAGGGAATTGGAATCAATAATAAATGGAAGGGATTTTATAAGCATATGAATTTAAGTTATCAACGACGTGGTGACAACTCGGATATGTATGGTACATATTCAACATTGACTTGAGAGATTATAAATGTAACGTGTCCGTTACGTGATTTAATGGACACGTTTAAAACAATATGTACATTAGGCTATTGGAATCAATAAGAAATGGAAGGGATTTTATGAGGATATGACTTCAAATATCCACCGACGTGGTGACAACTTGGATATGTATGGTACATGTCCAATTTGTCAACACGTCGTTGCGCAATTTATAAAAACCCTTTCAACTGTTCAGATTACTGTTACGGTGATTTGAGGAGGTGAAAGGGTTTTTATAACAATAATATTACACGTACATCCA
This sequence comes from Odonthalia washingtoniensis, assembly GCA_032358235.1. NCBI lineage: Eukaryota > Rhodophyta > Florideophyceae > Ceramiales > Rhodomelaceae > Odonthalia > Odonthalia washingtoniensis. Next base: position 11,102 of record JAULBU010039929.1, on the reverse strand, counting down.
ATGGTTGTGAGATGTCTATTTAAGAGAATGTTTGCATCAGTTGCCGAAAATTTTGTATCCCCTTCTTTCCCATGACAAGCATTAATGTAACTACAATTCCCACAAAGTGCGGAAATGTAAGAAATAGTTTGCTTTATTAATTATTAGTTGTTAGTTTTGTAGTTGTTAGATTTTGTCTTCCTAAGTGTGGAAAGGTTGGAAATCGTTTCCGATCTTGCGGAGGTTGGGAAGCATAACATGAATTCCTGGCCCTTGTGAGATCGTAAACACTGACCTAATTTTTCATATTTAGTTGTTAGTTTTTGTTTTCCCGAAGTGTGGAAAGGTAGGAAATCTTTTGCGATCTTTTGGAGGTTGGAAAGCATAACATAACTTCCTGGCCCTCGTGGCGTCATAAATGGTTATTTACTATTTTATATTTTGGTAGAATGAATTGTTGCAATGAATTCTTATATTTAGTTATTAGTTGTTGGTTTTGTCCTTCCCAAATTGGGGAAGGGAATAACGTAACCTATTTCCTACCCTTTTGAACTTCAAGTGTGGTATGGTGGGAAATAGGTTTTGTTACTATATAGTTCACTGTGAAAACGAAGGCACCTGTACTACAGATGCCTATCTTTTCATAGTGATGACACCCACCTGCCCATACATGATTGTGAGGGACAATCATGTATGTGTAGGTGAGTGTTGTAATTTTTTTAAGCTTTATTTGTACGAACTGCCCATGTTGTGTTATTGTAATCGAAATGTATGGTTGCTCACATCTTAATGGATCAAACTGGCTACTGGAACGTTATATTCTCAGAAGGAGAGCCTGTCATTGTACCGTACTATAACAGGCTATTATTCTGAGACATGTGACAAGTAATAAAGTATATGCTTTATCCTGAGAATGTAACGTAGATATTATTACTTGTACCATGACAGGCTGTCATGGCATTGAAAGTGTTTCGTAAAATCATTTATACTAGTAACTAAATGTAGTTCTAGAGATGATTGTGTAATGAAACGTACATAACAAGAGGCAACTTGAAGATAACATGACAGGGAAAAATAAAAATAAAATTACGAGCTGCCTTCAACGTGATGAACATGAAGAGGACCGTAGTCAATGAAAAGTTCCTGAACAATTGCATTGGACATAAAGCGCGAATCTTTAAAGTTTTGTAAGAATTTGCAGCCGCATTAATTCTCAACTTTCAGTTTTTCACGAGAGCGCAATTTGCAGTTCTTGAATTATTAAATCTGTCGTTAACCGAAGATTTACATCCAGAAGGATGATGGAAATAATTAATATTCCTTGTAATGCACCAAGGGGCAGCTACAATCCATGCCTTCTTTTTCGATCCATCACTTTCTGTGAATTTATGTAAACAATTGACACCGTATTTAAGGAATTGAGCCTTAGATACCGAAAGTAAACCGCCACCATATGTTTTGTAATTAAATGACTCCCGCCGACATTTCTGTAAACCAATGTTTCATAGAAATGTCTAATGAGGAAACCTTCATCAATTGTCTCTTTTGTGAAAAACCCCAGACCAGCGGCATAATGTTTAATTGTGGATGATTTCAGGGAAAACAAAGTTCCCCTGCTTTCATTGCAAGCAAAATACTTGTAGTTATTCCATCAAGGTTTCGATTTCATGATATTTGCCACTTGTCCTACGGCAAGGGAACACCGTTTACATACAAAGATGTATCCCCAATCGCTTGTGAAATGAAGTTAAAACGTGCTTACCGATTTTCTGAACTGTGGGAAGTCCAGGAGGAATATCCTATACGTACTTCTTTTAACGGCAATGGCTTGCAGCTCTCCTAAATATCGTTGTGCAGCAAATTGGTCTTATTCCGTGCCCTAAATGTCAGATTCATCGTTGAGTAGCTGACGAGCAAAAACTTTGGCCACTTGTGTACAGGAGCATTCCAGACAGGTATCATCCATATCACCACCGACAAATTTTCTATGTTTTGGAAGAAGCATACATGCAATTGCCACAGATAATGTACCAGCGCATGGATTCACAACCAAATAATCAGGATGGGAAAATTGCAGGATACTATTCATAATCCACTGTCTTGATTTTTGCTCTGGTCGGAGCTTGGTCTCCGACCGGAAAACTTCGTCTGAGATGGAAGGAATAACTTTTCTTGGATAGGGACCTTTGGAATGTTATTCATTTCATTAAATGTTACGGGATGAACAGAAGTAATGAACTCAGAACGACTGTAGCTCATGCTTTCCAAAGCGTGATCCCATACCATACCATTCTTCCAGAAGTGTACTGCATGTTCAACCACGAAGAGATGCGTGAGACGAAGTGTTCTTGGATCTTATGCATAGTATGCATAGTAAATCCTTGTCTTCGTTTAATGGAGCGGTGTGTCCTCCAAACTGAAAAGACATATTTCAGTCTTGTATGATTTTCCAATTTCATCTTCTTCTAGATTTTCCAATGGAATTAGTTCTTTCTTCGACTTAATATGTTGGACCCAGCAAGAAAATGACATTTCCGAATAAAAAATATGCGCATGATTTCCTGGTATCGAAACAGATTCCGATAAATCTACCAATTCTTTCATGTCTTGTCTTATGAACTGATCGTGGTCTGAATTTGGATAGTCTTTGTTATATCTAATGTTGTATGGTGGGTTTGTTAGAATAAAATGAACATTATTTTGTAGAGTCTGACTCAAAGAATCTTCATGTGTGTCAGTAAGGGACTCAAAATTGCATTCATAGCAGCAACAGTAATTCTGCATACATAATTTCAGCACATCTATTGATTTCAGTCCCACTGTAGTCAGCTCATCTGAAGCTGCTGGTTCGAGATCGTTTTCCTCCTTAATTTCTGTCGAGATATCCGAAGATTGGTTTGGGGATGTTTCCATTTCTTGGTTGCCACCAACCTTAGCTTTCTTCTTATTTCCTTTCAATTAATCGGAAGACTGTGAACATCCACGCTTACCATTACTTGATTCCGTTTCCTTTGAAGGGAAAATATTCTCATCAACGTCATCGATGATACTGTTACTAACTGGAACGAATAAGTTGAGAAGCTTGGATACATGACCAGGTATACCAGAAAAGCATTGCGGCAATTCCGAGCTGTGCGGATCACAAAAGGAAGGTTTCAGCATCGGAGCAGATTCCAAGTTGGAATCTTGGTAGTACAACGAGATGTTGCACAATATGTTGTGTAGGTTGGTAAAACATGAAGATGCGATGTAACTAAATGCTTTGTCCACTCTGTTTGTTCTTTTCCAAGTTTGTTCGGACACCAATTCTTCCATAATGACTGGTTCATCATCTGCCGTAAATATTTTTCGTTGAGTAACTGGAGAAAAACCATCGTTTCTTGTAAAAGGAACTTCGAATTTTGATGTTGTTGAGTTATAAAAGATGTGCGGTGACACCATTTCACCGACTAGAGGAATGTATAATGATGTTGCCAGTCTTACCTACGCCTTGAAAATTGTTTAACAAACAGTCCCAATTCTCCTACCAGTGAAATGTTTGAAACTGATAATATTTCTATCACGCGTCTTAGGATTTTTCCTTGAAATTGTCTCGGAGACAAAAATGAAATGCTGTGATAAAAGAGGAGACATTCTAAAGTTGTTGGGATAGATATGTTGAATGGGTTCCGTCTTGGTTTTTTCTTAGTTGACTGGATGATCATGTGAATGAATGTTGGACCAACTGAGAATCCAGTTGAAGTGAAATTGTCAGTGGACAAGTCAGTGAACATTTGCACTGTGCGTTCATCTCTACAACCATATGTGTATATGGCGAGAGACACGCGAGCTATCTGACGCACTTGCTGAGAACCCATTTCTGCTAGAACCTTGTCACAATTAACTCCTATAGACTCTAATACCGATTGTTTCAAACCCTTTTTTCTGTCATTCGCCTTGGTTTCGAAACGTGTTGTTATGCGTTTGTAAATCGGGTCGTCATGGATCCTCAACCATTCCAGAATTTTTTTCAAGTTGACATTGTTGTAGTTGAATTTCTCTTTGAAATATGAACCGGAGAAACTGTCAATAAAGGAAAACAACAGAAATCGAGTGAATTCAGATTCACTGGCTGAGTTTTTTTCCCAGTAAAGCATTTTCCAGTAGAGGTTGAACAGGACATGTTGTGGTTTTTCTAAGTCCAGTGTTGAAAAAAAATTTTAAAACTGTTGGGGAATGGGATGCAGAATGTTGAAATTGATGTGAAATGCTTGTAGCTGATGTTGGCGGAGAAGAATATATGGAGTGTGAAGTTGCTGTTAAAATGATCAATTGTACGGCGCTTCTTTTAAGTTGACTTGATGTGTGTAGATGTTTATGGTGATGATATGATGACTTTGAAGAAAGTGTTGCTGCAAAAGTATGATAACGCCTGTGGAAGGTCGTAATAATCGAGTAGAGGCGCAATCACCGATGTTGATGGTGAAAGGTTATGAACGAACGAGAAGAAGGTGACGTAATTGTAGCAGTACCGCGATGTTATGCCCGCAAAAGTTATATAATGTTCTGATCTAGAATATATTGTAGAAAAATAAATATTTGATGTTCCGCACGGCGTCGGGAGATGAAGTTGTAAAAAATTGTTGTTAAAAATCAAATTAATTTTCTGCAATTTTTCGGCCTCCATATGGAGGAAAAATATTAGAAAATATTTGCTAGTAATGCTTTCCGCCGCAAAAATATGTTTCATTATACTATGGGTGAGCACAACACACCCGTACGCGGAACAATTATTGTGTCGTTACAGAAGAACCGTTCGGTTAAGAAAGTCATTCAACAGTTCCGTTTAAGATAACAACATTTCCGCTTAAGATGAAAAACACAACAAACCGATCATCAAAGTCATACACTTGAATCGAGGTCATTGTCAAATCGCAATGTATTAACAGTTCCGTTTGTGATAACAATATTTTCGCTTCTGATAACAAACACAAAAAAAAGATCATAAAATTCATACAACTGAAGCGAGGTCATTCCCAAATCGCAATACGTTCTGTTCTACATAAAGCGCACAACATTACGAAATCCCACTTCACAACCAGCCATCACCAACTGACTTTACGATATCTCTCTTTACAACCAGACGTCGTCAATTAACTTCCATAATTTTCAACTACAACATAATACGTTTATAATTAACTATGTATTCATCTCACGCATCTGCATAGAAAAAAGTGTCTCATGAATCGCTACCTCCCGGCAAGAGGTGAAGAACTATTCCACAAGCTGGTTCTTGGAGAGGAAAGCGGTGCCGATGCAGCGACAAGGGGTATAATTCCAGATGTTTCTGTTGAGATGTACTGTATAGAGATGATTCCGTTGAATTGGGAAAGGCATCCCGAGAGTGTCGTGCAATTGATTGTTCGGATCTGAGTGCAGTCCTTGTTGGTACAACGAAAGTGAGGGCTAGAAGTGGAACTAACTCTGCGAGTGTAGCGAAATGGGTAACGGCTGCACCGGATGACATATTGGACAGAGACGAAATAATCTATGTCCAAATGAAGGCGATGCATAAGGAACAGAAATACCTGTATTGTGAAAAATGAAATTCGTACCAATCCAGCAATGTTCCGTGATTTGGAATGAGAAGATGGCGTTCATTGCTTGGATTCATAAGGGATCAAGTTTATCGCAGATCAACGAGCGAACAGGGATGGTAATGAGGAGGCGGATAGCGGGGGTCTGTTCAGCTTTCAGAATTTTGTCTTAGTAATTATATGACTCCCGAATTATGGCTTCGAGTAAGTCAAGTCAGAAACGTCAAGAACCCTCTGAGGGATGTCAGCACCGAGCATCGTGATTCATTCGTTACATCCTTTGGACAAGAGCGGTATCAAGTTGGTTTCGGAATGATCTCTGTGACTTTCGAATCTGAAGATGTAGTCGACAAGTATAGTGGTATCTCGAAATTATGCAGCTAGGAAAGAGATAGAATTGTTCTGAAGTCCGGCAACTCATTAATCATTGTGGACAGGATACATTGCCTATCCGCACTCAACATTCTTGGTGGAAAGGTAACTTTTGGAACAAATTGCACAAGAGATCGTAGTCGTGTCGCTTTTTTCGTACGTACTGAAAATGAGACCATGACACCTTGGAAAGTTATAAATCCCAGCAGGTCTCGAAACATATCATCATCGAGGACAAAAAAGACATTTAATTCTTCGACCGCATAAGCAGTGTCATAGGATATGCTGAGAACTTTACCGAACAATATATGATACCGTTTTAAGAAGCGAGGACAATGGATATTGCGAGGGACATGGAAATGTCAAATTTTCTTGATACGAAAAGTACCTCAACATAAGAACGGTACGCTAGTGTGGGTCATATGCTTGTCAGATTGAAATCTGTCATGGAAAGGATCAAGACCATACCGCAGTTTGAAACTGGGCAACATTCTGGAAAAAGAGGGGTGACATACTTTGACAGTGAAATTCTCATCAACGGTACGGAGGATACTATAATGTACCTATTGGTTGCAGCTGAAGCTTGTTTTGGAAGCCCAACAAAGGGAACGTTTGATGCAACTGTTTTCTATCGGCTTCGTAATAATTTCTTAAAGTCTATGCAGACTTTGTTGGAAGAAAATCGCGGACGGTGGATGTAATTCTGAAGAAGAAGAAGTTCCGAAGCCAATGCAGGAATTAATGGACGTTGTCATCCCAGACACACGAACAAGAAAGCAAACTATACATGCAACCTTTTGCAATCACATGCAACTTTTCGAGTATGGTGTTGGGAATAGGTCTGCAAAATTGACTACCCGTGCAAGTGCTCGCCATGACAGACTTGTCAAAAAAATATGGCACTACTTTTTCAAAGAAAGTAATGTCGGTGGGAATATAGGAAAGCAAACAAGAGGAATGGGTGTCCATGGAATTATTCCAGCACATACGAGAAGCAAGAAAAGGCAGCAACGTGAAATTAATTACTTACAGAGTAGTGACTAGGAAGAACCTCGATCAAAAACACAGAAGGCAAAGGAGAAGAATCCCATATTGTCTGATATGTAAGAAGACACACCAGAGATTGAGGCATCTACAAGTGGTGGAAGGTCAACATCAACAAAAGTAACGTTTTACCTGCCAATTCAACATCAACAAAACGACTAGGTCGAATTACGAGGCCCTTAGTAAGGTCTACCGTAGAAAATGACATTGGCCCCTATGATAACGAACTACCTCAAATGTTATTCCACCTGGATGTAGTCTTATGTGTAAAGGAATAAACAAGATGTGTAGAGATGTAGTGACCATAGAAGAAATGCTACAACAACGAAGACCCAATGTAACAGAAGATACCGTCAATGGAGTTACGAAGGCGCGTAGAAGTCAAAAAACCGGGGCGAGAAAAATCAAGATTGACACAAAGGATGGAGAAGGCAAGAAAGTAGTGGATGTTGAAATTGCATATGATACGAAGACTCTGTTTGAAGTCGGCACTAATCCCATATTATCATCATTCGTACGTTTTTCATGTATGATCAAATAGTAGCATTGAGAGATATTGCTTGGACGTGGGCTCCTTACATGCAGGGAGAACATATGGAACTTTGCAGATATCGCACAGAATCGGACAAATGGTTCCATGCAACAAGGAATGTTGAAGAAAGCTGTGGACTTGCGTACTTTTGCAGAAAAACAGCAAATGGATAGAGATGGGTACTGCATTCTGCAGAATATGTCTCATCCTTCTTACATGAATGAGACAATTGGAAAGAGGTATATAGAAGTGTTTCAGTAAAACCATAACTTTCCTTCATAGACAATTGGCAAATTTTTTTCCAAAATTCAGACATGGTTTCCGGGCGGAGAGGCGCTGAAATATGAAAGGAATAGAGATTTTTGGAGTCCAATTATCAACACTGGTATTTCTGGAAATGTCGAACATGACAGAAACAATGGCATTGGACGTTACTCTAATACAAGACGTCTACTTGGAAATGAAATGGACAGTGATCGTGATTATGTATGGATAGCTAAACGACGTGCTGCACTGGACTGAGGGATTGGAATTTTGTTCGCCTTGTTTAATTTAGATAACAATTGTAAATAGCGGACAAAAATTTCAAACGGTGGGGGCCGCTTTCTCATCACTGGTAAGGATTGTCCACCACAACATGGTCAAAATGACTTCAACTTCAGGAAGAGTGGTTCCCCGGTTACTTGAAAATTGCAACTGATAATGAAGTTGTATCGTCATGAATATATACTGGGTCCCATAGCTATGTCCATTTCAGCCAGAACGAAAAGGACAGAATTGCAAGTTGTTTCAAAATGCATGAAATGCAAATCCCCGCACAGTCTATTTTTATTGGTGATGGTTACGTTCATAATGCATGGGCAGGATGGAATGGAACAGGAGCACTGAGGTATCATATGTATATTGTCCCGGACGGTAGCAATTTGAAAGATGCTATTTCATACGCATATGGATGCAGTTGTCACCGGAGAAGTCAACAGCAATTTTTTACATCGCATAGTTAAAGCAGTTCTTCCATTTTTCGTCATAGCGACGGAGAACCAGATGGAAGTGATAATGGTGGTGAAGATGAACAACAAAATATGGTTAATTGGGGAATGACAGATGTTGAAGTGCCACCGTTAGGTTGACCTTGCGTGTCTAAGCTAATTTTTACCTATATGCTAAAGTAAATTATACGTTTGTTCTTAGAAATGGTTAAAGTTAATTGCCTACTACACATATAGTATATGTTCCAGTCAATGTTTTGCAATATCATGTATTTAGTTATTACAGGCTGTCATCTGACTTACAAATTTCCGACAACAAAGAATATGTAAAACTTTTCCCTCCGTACGGAGGGCAGGAATTTGCAGAAAATTAAATTACATCACAAAATCAATAATTCAATTTCCTGCAAAACATTTTCCTCCATATGGATGAAAATGTTTACATTTTTTAAATTGGGACATGATTATATATTTCTTTTAAATAATTACAGTGGCACAATCGACTACTGGTACTGGTAGTAAAAAGTAAAAAATATCTGTGAATACATTGGTCCCTATTAACAAAATATTCTACAAATATTCTGATTAATCAAATAATGTGACATCGAACGTTATTCCTCTCGATCCGACATTTCACTATAATGATAACGAAAATATTCGTCTGCCATACAACGTATTGCACATACTCGACAGAAGTTTCGGCCGATTACAAACGAAATTTCACGTCATGAAAATACAATAAGAAGAAGAGATTGCACGCTATGCGACAAGCAACAAATGAAAATGGTTCTCAGCAGCACATGGACAGATCCGATGCCCATTACGAAAGACCTGACGTGGGTAGAGTGTACAGCGATGAGCCGGACTGGTCGTTTCATGATGATCAACGTCCCTTCGAACTTTGGCAACAGGTCACTGATATAAAAGTTACAGCGAATTATTTCGTAACCTTATCAGAAGAAATTGGAATTGCGGCTTTCCTTATGGTAATCCGGATGCTTCAATCAGATGATTTTAGTGCAGATGTTGTTCGTAAAGACATAACTGATTGGAATAAATGCATGTCAATTGTGGACAGAACAGTGGATAGCAGATTAATTGATGACGGATTTCAAAAATTGGAGGTATCATACTACACTGCGTCCGACGACAAGAGAAAAGCTTTCCTATAGAAAAAAGACGCCATTGATGTGTTACGTACAAAAATGAATGTCGCTATTGCTACAGATGTGAATTTTAGACCATGTTTCAACGAGGTTGACCGTGATTATATCTCACATCCTCTGCACTCCGAATTCTTTGCCCAGTTGTACAGGTCCATAAGAAACCATGTAATGACAAAGAACAAGTCTTCAATTGAGTGGAATAAAAGTACAGAAACGTCGCCGAAGTCCTTCGTTGGAATGTTAAATATATATACCGATAAAACAGAAACAAATTTGAAGTCGCAATCCTTATTTGGTTACCTCGTACATGTCACATTTTTGGATATGTCCGTACAATTCAGACGTTTTTTGATAGACCATGGTTATTATTTAGTTGTCTTTCTTCCTGTTGGGTTACAAGGATCATAGTCAGAGAAAGCCATAGAGGAATACTACGGAAATAGTGACACAGACAGTGATGACATTGTTGCGATTGACAACCACGTCCCATTGACCTGTTCAGTACGGGTGCGAGATGATAAAATGGTTTCTTTGCATGACGCAATGACAAAGGTTTTTGCGACGTTAATTAAAAATTCCATGGAAGGTTTATGGTATGTATAAACAACAAGATGAAATGGAATTGCTTCCCTGTCATAGTGTCATACTGCTGTGACATACCAGAAAGAAAAGACATGTTTGGGGTTCTACATAACTTTACCACGACACATCCATGCGTGACATGCTTGGCAACTTCAACCGATTTCAAGAAGGGTCCAATACCTGCATTATTGCCTCCCAGAACCGTTGACTATGTACGAAGAAGAAGGGATACCGTTACCACTTTGTTGAAATCAGCAAATACATCGTCGTCAACGGCAGAGAAGAATTGTTTACGAAGGAAGCACAACACATTATGCAGGAAATTTCTGTCGCACCATGGGTGCCATTTATGGAGAAGCTGGAGAAGATAAATCCGCAGTTACTCCTTCCAGGTGTGTTCTCAATGTTTACGTATAAAACATTGCATAAACTTCATTTCGGTTCTTCTAAATCAATCAAAACTTGTTTCATGACATATCTGTCAAGTCCATTCTTAACTATGAAAAGCATGGACACGCGGAAGACGGGAAACAATATCGGACACAGCGCGTGCCGTTCTTACAGGATTGTAATTCAATCCTAGCTGCAATAATAAACTAGTTCGGTGCACCCGGGTTTCATGTTGACTTCTCAACAAGGGAGAAATCCCAACAGCTGAACGATTTCTTCCTAAGTAATTCAATTCGAGGATTGTTGGAGGGAAAATATTATAAATGTTTGGATATAGTTTTCCCTTTCGTGGCAAGATAATATCTATAGAGTCACTGGGTATCAGGATGATTCTACTTTGACAAACATTTGCACAAATTACACAACATTAATGCAAGATTTGCTATACGACAATAATTCCCTCGGATGGTCA
>JAULBU010039918.1:0-14696 GCA_032358235.1 Odonthalia washingtoniensis | reverse complement strand
GCATATTTTGATCCTCTCAAAACCCTTTTATGACTAAATGTACAGTGTGTGCATGGTGCCTTGGATGCATGTGACATGACATCAAGTACACCAAAGGATGCAGAATAATCAGCAACAAATACAGTGAATTAAAGGAATATTATAACTAGCTTTCCGGTAGCATCTATAACTTTGAACCCCTTTACCGTTCGTTTGTTAATATATTTGATGATGATGGTTTCAAGCACGCGGTTCGTGCTAACTCCTGGTGATGTCGAAGAAATTGGTCAGAAGGATGATAGTGCACGTCTTCTTCGTAGGGAAAAACCCAATGGAACCATGAATCAGCCACCCACAGAACTACGAAGAAACAAAAGAGATCGTGGGTTGAAGTCCTCACCATAAAACATAATTCTATGTACAATGTACGGTTAATTGTTCTGCAAAGCTCCAATGTGTGTATCGGTGTCAAATACAGATGTGAACGGATCAGTTCTGTTTACCATATGCGCCTAGATTATCAGTAGAAACCCATTTAGAATGGAATTGTATTCTGGAAATTCTTTTCTATTTCCGGACCATAGAGAAAAATCTGGCAATGGTCTGTTGAGGGGCTTCCAGAAGAGATTAAAAATTTCACATCTAGAAGTGATATCAGTAGAGTTTGTCGTTGGTTGGGTACTGTGCATATGTCTCCAGGATATATAGTACAGGAAGATGGTTGGTGAGAGTAACGGGAATCAATTTTAGCCTGTCTAAATTGTCTATCAAAATATGAAGTGATATGGCGATCAGCAAGGTCCATATTGTGGAAACCCATCGACATCCAATGTTCAGTGTCCACACTATGTGTTCCTACACTAAATGAAGCACAGAGTCGATCGGAAATACTAAAGCAAGATGGATTCAAAATGTTTTGTTCGTCATCACCTTTGTACTGTTCTCATCCATATTCCATCACACTGATACCTCCAATGAGGGGCCTCTCCACGCAATCGAATGCAATTATGCCACAGACATGAACCAGCTTATCTAACCTGTTTTTGTTCATCCACAAAATTTTGTTTCTGGTGGCACGTATCTCAGGGAATCTTACAATGGCACTATCCTCCACGCTCAGCTCTCCTAACTCTTTGGCTTCTCTTTCAGAATATATATTGCAGTGGATTGGAAGAGTGGTCACATCAATTTTTGCCCATTCGCTTGGTATTATGACAACAGTTCGCCGAGTCATTTCTTTTTGTGATCCTGGAACCTCACTGTCAGATCCATTTATTGTTTGCGTTCTTAGTATAAATGTAGAAGTAATTGGCAGGTTTTGTAGAGATGATCGTACAAATAGTTTGGACGTAAAGAACGGCCAAAGGAACTACCTCACCGTTCTTGACCCTGGCAGTTTCGAAGTAGTTGAATTATTTTCTCTGAAGACGTCATTTAGAAAACATAAGTGACCATACTGAATTAGTGTGAATAGTGCGCTTCCATACACAGTGAAAATTGTGAGGAAAGTTCGCTTGTTAGTTTTAAGAAGCATGTGACGCCGCAAAATGTTTCATATTCCAATTTTCTCACATGAACATGTGTTTGGCCCCTGATCAATCTGCTCGGTGCTCGCCTGATTTGTAACACTTTTATCGATCCGGTTAAAATTTTTATATGTCTGATCTGGTTGTTCCTCGGGGTGATTTGTATAAATTTCATAGCTCCCTGCCACATTTTTTGTTTGTCTGATCAGGTTGTGTGTCATGATGATTGGACAAATCTTGGTATTGCATGTCGTCCAATGTTCTAATATTCAGATTTGATTCTTCTTGATCGTCGCGACCCAAACTGATCGGAAAATAATCATCATTGCCGACAACAATTCCTGGTTGTACATCTATCATGAATCTGAAGGGTTCCGGATCTTCATTAAGTTGTACCTCTTGCTCGTTCTCTGTAGCCAATCGCTGTGGTTAAACTGGTTGCTTGTGGTTTGACAGGCGTAGCAATTTGATCAGTATCAGAGTGCTCAGGTGATACATGAACAGAAGGTCCTGATGTTGGATTTTCTCGGTTGTTGCGACTTTGAGATAGTGCATTGATAAATGGTCTGCCTTCATGGAGCATGCGCGACTATGTTCTCGGATTTGTGCGAATTCTCCTATTCCTTGTCTTTCTAGGAATCTCTTGCGGATTTGTATGCTTCATCCGGAAGACCTGGATTATGATGATATGTAACCCAGTTTACAGGGCTGAACTTCAATCAGTCAGCAGGATACCCGCTTTATGCTATGAATGATAATAATATTATCTATTAATAATCTGTTGACTAGGTGTGGAGCGGTGTTAATATCGGAAAGAAGTTAAAATTTGTTGAAATCGTCGTTAGATGCGATGGTAGTGACTTACATGCTTATACAGTGAAACCTGTTTGCGCATACAATTGTCTAAAAGATTAATTTTTTTTGAGGATGCTTCCAAGCAGGTGATTAAAATTAATGCTGACAAGCTATTTCTTTTCATCAAAAGTCCTCCATTCATCAGACAATGGCATCCTCAAAACACAGATACAGAGTACTGAAAGAAGAAATTCTTGCAAGGAATCATCACTATGTCGGTACCATACAGACTACAAAACATGACTTTGACTGGCAAAAACTTGATTTATGTTCAAAAATCTTTTCAAAAGGTATGGTCTCCATGAAAATATAACAAGAGAAGCTACACATTTCATCTGTCTTCTTGTCGGTGGGAGTTCTCGGTGGACCGCTATGTATGTACCTGTGAAATTAATTCCAAGTCTATAGGGAGCAGGGATGGCGTAAAAGACATCTATGGAAGTTTACAACGTCGGAAAGGTTCATATTGCATCGAATATACCATAGAAAGAACAATCCTTCCTACTAAGAGTCGTTCATCGATAACCATTTGTTAACTTGATGGCATAATACCAACAAATTGCAGATGGCCTTTCATCAGAAGAACATCTGTACTGAAATTCAACCATATTAAATCTATCAGAAACGGCAATATGATATCCCAAAGCTTTGAATTTACAACAAAAAACGACAAGTATTCATTTCAAAAGATTGTTTCATTTACAGCTCATACACACCATAGTCACCATTTGCCGATATCAGATTCTCAGGATTGTTTACATCACCATCCATATGTCCTCCATTTCCAGCCATCGAGCTTGTTCTATTGTTTACGTCATCTATGTTCATAAAGCTAAACTTTTCCCAAGTGAGAGATAAGCACGAAGTTCGTAATATCTGGCCTTCTATAGTCGGTGTTGGCAGTAATTCTTCGAAACGTAATTCGTTTGCATCTATGCGACGAGAATATTCTATCTCCTTCATCCTCTTGGTATCATTAGAGACATCGTCACGTAATAAAATCATCTCACATATTAAAAAACGGAAGAAGAATACCACCGCATAAATACACTCAATCGAGTTACCAGTCGCACGTAGAAAATATAGAGGAGAATCACAGCATTCACGGCACGTATAGCATATGTAAGAAAGGGACATGCTACGTAAATAACATTAACAGGCTTCTTTATAACCTCTGTACTTGTCAATCGTCTCCCAGATGCACTTGAAGACCCTACTTTATGTCTCACCTTGACTTCATACGTCACGAGTAGAATCATATGTGGATTTGATCCTATCAAATCTTTGAATGAACGCAAATTCTCTCTATCGTCTTCTTCATCTTCCTTTCTCAGATTAATAGTATGTTGCGATGACAGTAGATGAGAAGAAGGACAAAATTTCGCCAAGTTACTCATATCAAATGCGCGGTCATCAGGTTCGGGCTCACACCAGCCAAAGGTAATTCTATGTTTTTCGAAATTATATCCCATCTCAATAAGGCGTACGAAAAGGTACGCAGCCTCCTCAAAAAATGAATACCTCTCCGTCTTTCTAGACTTGTGCAGCTTTGAAGTAACATGATGGTATAGTTTTCCTTGTACACAGAGAGAAATTTAATAACTGGAGATGGACTCATTACCTTTCCTGACATTACATCCTCGTCGTTCGTCGGCGTGTGAATTGAGACTCACAACGGATGGGGTGCTACTTGTGCCAACTTTTCCGTCTTCTGGCGTGAAAGATCTATGTGTTCTCCTGTAACGAAACCTGGAGTAACCCACATGCGTTGTTTCAAGTAACTGGCGCTTTTGTTGGATACCTCCGAAATTTCATCTTGCTATCGGCTTTTGTAGATACCGAAATTATTCTGTTGCATGCCGAGGAGCACAGTCAGAATTAAGACTTTCCTAAATTGACTGAACAACTTACCAATACCATCTTTGTAAAGGAATTTCTTCTCTTTCGGCATTTTGGAAAACATGACAACCTTCACAGCTGTGGCCGCTTCTATATTAGCCTCATGACCAATACAGCCCTTCACAAAAGATAATGCCGCTTCCACAGAACATCTTTCAACTACGAACTGCATAACCTTGTAGTTAAAAATGGTTCAAACATAAGTGCACATCCTTCTATTGGTTTTTGTTTATCTAATTTTGTTGCTTTTCACCCTCACTCTGAACTCAAGGCAACAGCAGTCATTGTTGTTATGTCAATATCAAGCTGATAATATCTCTTCTCAATTGATCAAATGGATTCTTCAACTTATTTTCTGAGAGCTTCAATGCGACCACTTGTTCTTTGTTCGGACCCTAATATGATTTGACGCAGTACTTGGCCATCTTCCCACAGTATGTTCTGCTGTCTAACAATCCTTTCCGTTACTGCTAGTGTTGATATATGTGAATTACTACCATTTGACGTATTTACTGGTACTGGTACGGTCTTTAGTCGCTGTGGTTCGGATACCACACAGTCCATGTCATTTATTTGGCCTGTTTCTTTGTGACCGTCATGTAGGTCTTCATTACGATTTACAATAGTATTATCTAACGAATGTGAATTTACCGTATCATGACTTCTTCGTCCAGCTCCTGCAGTTTTTTGACGTACTATCGGAGTTAGTCGTCGGTCCTGATTGTGCCTGTTGGGAGATTATGAATTGGTAGTATCGCAAAAAGGAACCGGGTTTGAAACTTCTTCATCTTCACGATCTGTTAGAATAATGCCGTTATCCATTTTGCGTTGAGTAGATTTTCGTACAATCTGTGGTGAACTCCATCCTACTATAGTGTTACTTGCTGAATAGTTTTTAATTTAAAAGGGCACGATCTTTAAATTTGCAAATCAAAATAATGCCGTTGTCCGTTTTTTTTCGTGTAGACTTGCAAGCGAGATGTGGAGACATCGGTTCCACTTTAACATGGGAAAATTACGATCTTTAATTAATTAATGAACTATATCACGCCATTGTCGTACCTTCAGCTCGCCTTTAACGACGTCATTGATATCATTGCAGAATGGCATTATCACTGACACTATTTCAATGAACATACCAAGACTCATCATATTTCTCTTACCCATGACGTGTTCCACTAGCAGAATGTGATTATCACTGATAGAATTTAAATGAACATCCCTAATAAAAATTGGAAAGATTATTAAGAAGAAAACATTTTAATCTTTTATGATGCTTTTTTTTAAATCTTTCCTCTTTTCTTCTTTTTAGAAAAAGGGGGTAGGAAGGGAAGATAAAAGGTCATTTCACGATCTGTATGGGAGAAGGTAAATTATTGGAACATAGCTATGTACGCTAGTACACAACAAACAGTTATGACCAGTTTACCATATCCATTTCTCATCCCATACAGGGAGATGTAGAAATTCGTGTGTGCAGCATCTGTATGACCCCCACTTATTCAACAGGAACTTCGTCAAACTATGTCTTCTTGGAAAATACCCGGGAGATGTGAATGGGTCTCACTTGTGGCATTTGTTGGTGCATTCAACTCCATCATGAGTTCACTTCTCGGTATCGTGAAGATGGTGTGGACGGTGTTGGAGGACGAAGTATAGAAATGGGGAAGGGAAAAGAACTATCCAGTTTCTTAACTAATCCCTCTGAAGTGTCTATTAAATCATCATCAAATAAAATCAGGAAAAATAGTTCATGATGGCTGAAATTATGATGAACACCTTACAGTGAATCCATGTATGCAATGAAGAAGAATACTTGATGGTAGAAACGATTATGAAAGGTGAGACATGAACATGGAACAACAGGTAGAAGCGGTTACCATGAATAAATCACACGCCACATGATGCTGACCAAAACAATCGCAAGAAATATGATGTTGCTTGTTGACGATCAATGGCTCCGTACTTCAACGAGAATGTTCAATAATTAAAATAATATTAATTTAATCTGAAATTTGTAAATGGAAAAACCAACAATTGGCTGATTACATTTACACGTGGACATGTGTAAAATTTTTGCCCCAGAAGAAGAGGTCAAAGAAAACGGCTCCCCGCGGATAGGGCAGGGACCAGACAGGATAGGACCGCATGACCTATTTTCTGGGGAAGGGTAGGATACTCCTCGCTAACAGCTGCATTTTTTTGGACTCCGGCACCACGGAGTACTCAGAATTAGAGCATTGGACAGTGGCTTCAGTCTGCGCGGTCGGCTGATCAAGCTTACCCCGTCAGGGAGAAGTTCCTCTTTTAACATTTTCGGCAAAGTGTTTCACTCATAACACGAAAAATTGAAATTGACTACAGTATCGGACAGGCAAATCAACATACAACATATTTGAAACTTGTATACATTTTTCAATATTACTTACTACCTCTCAATTTACCTTTCTCTTTCGTATCCATACCCGTCTACTGCCACGTCAACAACAAGCCTTGCCCACGTAGTCAGATACAACATGAACAACAATTTCCCGCATAGTCAGTTAAACCTTCAACAACAAGACACGATCACAAAGTTAGGTACAACTACGATGTCTACATCGCGTTTGAAAACATCAAGGCGACATAGTCAAATAGATTCGGTGGTACATAATACGGGCCAACAATATTGAACGGAGCGGTCGATCTAATATCAATTTTGACTTCCGTCCTCAGAATACTTCAGATCAAATTGAGGTCTTGTGGATTGTTGATGGCGAGTTCGTTTGGTAACCAGCTCAAGTCCTGGTGACAAAGAAGTTAGGTACAATACGAAAAGGCCAATCCAAATTAATTGGCACTGGAATCATCAGGTATGAAAGCCAACTAGAACCTAAAATTACAGATTGCGAAGTTGATTTCATGTTTGACGATGTTCACGGAGATCGTGTGAGTACCTTTGGTGGGGAAAGAATTCGAAGAAATATTCTTCCGCCCTTGGTTGTTTACACTGCTCACAAGTGACTCTGACGTCACTGATACAGAGTGGAAACCAGAACGTTTCAACAATGATAATGAACCGAAGATAAAGATATTTGAAACATCTCCAAATAATCTATGTATTGAAGGGATTTCATCCATTTGTAGCGCGTATAAGAATTTCCAAAGAGGATAGCAGTTGTCGAGAAGGAAATTTCAAAGCACGGAAAAAGGACAAAGTATCAACCATTCGATTTCGGCACGTCAAAGTTACTTTACGCACAAAACTATTACGAAAGATGTAATCAAATTTTAAGCCTAGGGCGTATTAAAAAGCGACATGGAAGGGCTTTTCAGATGATATGAAAGTGAGATGCGACTGGTGTCTCTCGTGGTTTCCTGAAATCGGAAAAGACATCCAAAAAAAATCCCGCATCTTCTAGTCTGATTATGTTTCTTTCCACCCCTCGGTTCTGTCTGTTACACACCCGTACTGAGCTTCTGAAGATCTTCCCCTAAAGTTTAAGACACTTATGTCACTATGCTGATGGCTCGACTTTCGAGATGCACATGATATTTCCTTTCTTTTCTCTATAAAGTCATAAAAAACCGAAAGGAGATATCTATGAATTATAGCAACTCTTGAAGATGAACCATGTGGTGACTCTGTAAACAAGATTCAAGGAGACATAAGTGCGGTTGGGCACAGTCTACATAGCTCGGTATTCAAATCAGGTGAAAATGAGATGAAAATTAATGGCGGCGAGAATATTTAAGATCAAACTATGAATATTAGAGACATGACATATAGCCATAAAGGTTAAGTACTTTGAACGTGAACATCGCAATTTGGACGAGTCACTTGGAAGGTATTTAACACCATGGCGCATTGTAGAGTTGAATTAGGTTTTAATGATGCAACCAATGCAACTAAAGTCGCATTAACCGTCTCAAATGACCACCAGTTACACTTGACTTTGAGCTTGAATATATTCTTAGCTTACTGTTGCCTACCTTCTTTGCTAATGTTCAAGGCAACGGCTGACTGTCTTACCAGAATCTTTTGTTTGAGTATAACTGTTGGGTCTCCAATGTCCTATATGGAAAGATCCTGCAGTTTAGTCATTCGTTTTGAGTAAGATAATCCTTCATTGGAAATATTTATTACCCTAACGATATTTTAATTTACCTCGCCCAGTCCCCTTGTTATTATTCCCCATCGCTGCGCCTCAGTTATTTTGAATGAAGTACGGCTGACTCTACTGGTAAAATCCTACACATTTTCTCGATATGAAAGTATGCTTTCCGGGTTCTTCACCGTTATTAATTGAGTGTGAATCTCGTTCAGAATATGTTCAGCCACCACGTGACGTGGCTTTAACAGTGCATCTCTAGTAGTGCTTAGTCCATCCTAATCATCCATCGAGCCGAGCGTCTGGACTGTCTTCACCCTTCAGGAACTTTCTAGATAGCTTTGGGAAAGAATGTACCCTTTGCTGTACTTTGTCTCTGTTTTGATTTTTTCGTCCAGTGTATGTCCTTTTAACTAATTTTCTCGTTCCTTCGCAATAGTGGCTATATATTCCTTGGACTTTTACTGTACAGAAATCAGTGATGAAAATTCTTTTGAAACATATCATTGTAGAAATAGATGATCAACAGGTTGAAGCTTTGACCCAGTTCAAATCGATGTAGTCCCCTCAGACATGAACCACTGTTGTAGTCCTTACTTATGGCACTAATGTTTACCTTGCATTTCTTTTCGTAGACTTAATTAAAAAACTTGTTGTTATTTTCCCTTTCGTTTAGTTTGGTTTTGGTTTTAACAAATTCAGAAAGAAGATACCGATGTGTTCTCTTTCGTTTAGATTCTTTTTCTTCGATGATAGAGCCGAATATTAATCAGTTGAAAAGAATGAGCTATTTTCTAGCTCTTATGATACTTCAGGGAGTTATCAGTATACCAACACTCCTTCTAGACCTGTAGTACCCACAATCAGCCGGAAAAGGGTCTGAGCGTACAGGATGATTACACTACACGCTTGTTGCACACATTATGTGATCTCTAAGACGGGACATACTTCCCGGGAATCGACCCCGAGACCCTACATTGAGCGAACCCGACTTTTAATCGGTTGGCATATAACTGTGGATTCATTATATATGAAGATGAACGTGAGTTTCACGTTCGTTGCAACGTATTTGTGTGAAAATATAAATAACTCATTCCATATTTCACACCAAAGTGGCTTTGATGTATAAAGAAAACAATCGGACGGAGGTGAGGTAGGTGTGTAGGAATATTGAAAAGTGCGGCAGTTATTGGACGATTCCGGAGTACACTGCATACTGAACATCAATGTACAGTACTGAATTACCAATCATATTTGATGAAATATTATCAACATAAAACAATAATAAAACTCCTTTCTTCAACCCGATGAGAAGTAATAAAATAATTATAATTGCCAATGAAATAAAATATCATATAATAGCTACACCCGATAATCTGATAGATATATTTCTAGGTCACGAAATTTTCATAGACTACGCACTTTGGAATTGGGGAACAGCTGTGTTAATAGCTATGGAAACCAGCGGCAGTTGGTTTAATACAGCCACGTATACTTAAACAGTGTATATAGATTCAGTACGGTGTAGGTTAGGTGAAATGAAGTTTGGCCTACAGGTTGATCGTAGTTATGCAAGTATCGAGGTCTAGGAGTTTGTACAGGAAGTAGGTAGTGACTACTTTAGTGGTAATATAGAAGATTACAATGATGTGCAATGCAGTCGTATGTAGGTACCGAGGTATTATACCCTGCAGCAGACACAAGAAAGTTGATGATGTGGGGAGAGCAAAGAGGGAAGAGAGAAAGGGAGAGCTCGCGGCGTTGGAATGAGGACAGGGAACCAAGCACTTAGGAAAAGACGAGCAGAACTCCGTGTCAATATGGAGGAGCATAGGGTGAATTTGAGGAAAGGATAACAATACTCAACCGAGAGCAATAGATTATCCGTACTTTACTTCTCCTAGTAAACAGTAAGGAAAATAGAGAGATGAAATAGCAACAACGAATGCGAACGGCGTTCTTAGACGGGAAGAGAAAGTCGAAAGCGGATACACGGACAGAAGATCCGAACTGGCAGAAGGTTCGAATGTATGCGGAAATATTGACACGTGTACAATCTGAGTTAGGCATGTCCAGTTCCTATACAATAGTAAGTGTGGGTATCGCTTACAGGGAGGAAGGATCTGAATGCCGGCTCTATAAAAATTGCAATGGCGAGACCAGGTGGTCCTGCAAGTCTGAATCCAACATAGCCGACGGACTGACCAATCAGATGGCACAAGCATGGATACATACCGTCTCACAAACCACTTCTCACTCGCCTTCTCCTGTCCAATGAATTATAAGACATGCTTTCGACGCAAGTTCATAATCAAAATCCTTATCGTCTTTAATCTTCACATCCTGCCATCTTAGCTAAACGAATTTACCATCATTTAATCTTTAAACCAGCTGCATTCAACGTCTCTTTTCCATGAACTATTCCCTATCCACAGCTTGTATAACTCATTTTACCATCCATCATAACCAACATTTTCCACTCTTCGTTAATCTTGGTATATATATTTTCTCCGCTTTTTTCTCATTCTCTCTCCATTTTACTCAATTTCAATTTCCTTTTGATCATCGTCAAAATTCAAATCGTACACCATCAACTATTTGAATACTGAGATATACATGATCAAAATTATAGTAATTTGTAAAATGGATTACCATTTATTGCTACCTTCATCTTAACAAACATCTTACAGTTTGATTTTCAACCAAGTTCATATGGTACATCGTCAACTAAACTAAACTAGTATGTATTCATGAAAAGAATAGTTATATTTATGATTAAAAAAAATAAAAAGAGAAGAAAAGAAAAGAAAGGGTATTTTATCTTCTTATCCCTCACCTCCTTTATCCTTTTTCATGACCTTCTCCTTCTCCAACAAGATCCTTTTCATGAAACTTCGGCTCACGCCTAGACTGGCCGCTCATATCAAGTTCTTCTTTATGACAATTCAACTTACGCCCCGGTCGGCCTCTCATATCAAGTTCTTCTTGATGACACTTCAGCTCACGCCCCGACCGGCCACTCATGTCAAGTTCTTCTTGATGACACTTCAGCTCACGTCCAGACCAGCCCCTCATACCAAGTTCTTCTTGATGACACTTCAGCTCACGCCCGGACAAGCTGCTGATATAACGTACCTCTTGACAAAATCTTCAGCTTACGCCCCGGTCCGCCGCTCATATCAAGTTCTTGTTGACAAAGTATGATAATGAAATTATCATTCCTTTGCCAATGTATACTTTCACGGTACTGAACAAGCGAGTAGGGGGACTGATTAATTGACGTGATATATCCCACTACAACTACTTTCACTAATATCGTTACCTTACAGTAATACAAATCTTAATAGAACCGATCACACGTGTACATACTACGCATAGCACTTCATCTAACAATTGTTTCACGACCCACGCCAATCCTGTCTACCCAAGACACTCCGGGCATTTCCATCAAGATCGTCTAGGTACTATAACCAACGTGTGTGGAGGCTACAAGCTTCCGCCCAACATATATCACTACTGTCTTTTATTTTGAAGTTCCCATTCTGTAAAAGAACGCCACCAGCACCATTCCCTCCTTTCCCTTTTTTCTTTCTTCGGCACTTTTATACTACTATTAAAGAAATGTTTAACTTATAGTTACTGACGGGGTAATAATATCCAATCAACTAAAGTCACCATAACCCCGTATTGATACGGGATCCGCGAGCGTTGTCATAATTTCCATAGCTATCCTACTTACCTTAGCTGTCCACTCATCCTCCTCTCGTCCATTTCTCCTACAATCAATCACCTTGACCCGTACAACGCATCACTTCCTCAAACGCAGAACCTCTATAACTGCATAGACTGTTATTTAACTCTATCAGAATTGTACTACAGTACGTTTCACCTTAGCCCACGTTAATTTCTACAAGAACTCGGTAAATGAATATCTCAAGTACTGTAGCCGCCTTAATCGAAATTGCAAAAACCAGCCTACAAATTCTACACCCACAATACACCGCGCATACACCCTGTAGACCTACGTGGCTATAATCAACCAACCAACGCTGATTTCCATCGTCTTGATTATAGCTATTTGGTACAAACTAGTGTCCTTCGACAATTACGTTCCATTTCAAGTAGCCTGTCTTGTAGAGCAGACTGGTGTATTTCATTATATATTCGCTGCTCCAGTCTTTCCCATTGTTCCGTTGTTTATATAATTTCATGTGTTCATCTATTACTTTGTCATCTATTTTTCGAGTATCGCCTTCGAAAACTAGCTGTAGAAGCATTTTCAATCCTTCCAATGAAATTGGGAAGTCCCTGACCATTCTAATCCAGGACGTATTTTTCGAAGAAGGTAGTGTCGCCAACGCGTTTAAATATTACGCCTTCGAGTTTTTGCTCATATATTTTCAAGGCGGTGTAAGCTTAAAAAAATGTCCGACCCCGTTGCTACTGAAGTGTTTACTATTGTGTTTGGTTTTCTTGGTGTTCTTTTTCTTTATCTACCTTTCAAGTCATTAGTAGACTACCTTTTGTTCATTAGTAGAATACAGACGAATGCCTATTTATTTTTGGATATTTTGCACCATTTCCTTTCTATTCCTTCAACGCTTTTAGCTAATTGAGTATTACACCCGCATAATCTCAAGAGTGAGTATTATTCCTCGTATTCTTCCTCTCGATCCGACATATTGGATTCGTCCTCTACCGTTTGCTCCGCTGGACCTGCTCCTTCTGTTGGGACTATACCTCCTTCCCGGGCTGTATTGACCAGTTATTCCTCTTCTTGTTCAGGGTTTCCCTGGTGGTTTTTATTACCTTCAAAAGCTTCATTCATCTTCCCTTTCATGATTTTTATAATAGCATTTTTACTTTTACTTTTAATTTCACTAAAATGTTCAATTATAGTATCACTTTCAAAAATACATTTTCTTTCACTTGACGTTTTTCTTCTACTCATAATTTTTACTGCAACTTGCAACACGCCTAGCCCCTTTTTAACAATATACCAGTAACCACTGCTACTCCCCTCACAAATTTGCTAAGTCGTTACAATCCAGTTGTCCAATGACCTCCTCCCGACAAATCGTCTCGTCATCTCTCGCTTTCCCCCTTGGTCCTAGTCATCCAATTAACTTCCTGCTCTCTCCTTTCCACCCATGTTCCCCTTTTCGTCCTAGCTGGGTAATCCCCTTTTGTGTTTTTGTTCCAGTTTAACGTAGGCTCTCTGGCGTACGTTTCATCAGCACGTCCTAACGCCGAGTTGCTTCCAAACGTCTTTACAAACTCAGTATCGACAGTCACACTAATTAGTTTGATCGTCCTTTGCCCTAATTCGGTGCTGAGTTTTGTTCTGGTTGGAATAATTAATACGACGTCGGTTTACGTTGCGGCACAACCTCGGGCTCGTCGGGACTCAATGGTCTCTACGGTATATCTTGGATAGCCGAGTTTTTTGTTCTTGACAAAGGTTGTCGCTTTCGCTTAGTTGTTTGATGTAAATTCGGTTTCTATTATTATTGTTGTTCTAAAATACGAGATGGGCCGTATGTATACTAAATTGTCTTCATCCTAAGATAGTGATACACGTGTGGCTCATCAGCGGATGGTTCCTACCAGATTCCGTGACCGTGAAATAGTGTAGGCTGAAGTTCTGCCAACCTGGGTTAAACGTGTAAGATATTGTAGATTGGAATTCTTACAAATTGTTTTAAAGGTGTGAAATATTGCAGTGTCAATTTATCTTGCAAACTGGATTATTATACGTGTTGAATATCATAAACGATTGGCTCGGATAATTTCTACGCTTTTGTGATGTTCCACCCAGAGTCATAATTTCGCTGCTTTCTTGGGTCCCCTTTCTCCTGTATATCCTGCATTTCCTTATTCTTTCCTCCCTCACTTTTTCGAAGAAAGGATCTTGTCATCTTGACACCAGTAAAGCGCTATAATGCAGCCACACGTGTTTCCTTGTTACTTCTTCTTCTCTTGTTCCATAATTGACTACTTATACACTATAACTAATTTACTTAGATGTCATTTTACCAACGTAAAAACTAAACAAATACTCACCTACATACTCTGTAACCTCTTATTTAGGGTGTCCTACTGCACTGCCTCCGGTTAGACTCAAAAATACTTCCTGCATCACCTCCGCGCTGTGACGTACCAAGTCCGCACCTCTTCCTTTTGTACGTATTCCCTGCAGGAATAGTGATGATAGAGTTGAGCACTTGTAGTAAACTGTGGGGTGTCAGTTTTTACGATGGTAGTCCAGGTGGGAAAAGAATCCCCAAGGTTTCAGAGAGCTGGGCACACTTGGTTCTATACCTAGTGGCCGGCGGGTAAAAGCAGT